>JAJLRJ010000005.1:18799535-18837035 GCA_024195265.1 Dendrophyllia cribrosa
GAGATTTCCATCGGCTTAGCGGCGCCATCGGCAGCGAATCTTTTATGGCGAGGTTTAAGCATCATTGTAGCAACACAGCCGCTAACACCACCAACAACATGTACGACCGAAGCACCAGCGACATCAATAAAACCCATTTTGTAAAGCCAGCCAGTATGTTCATCCCAAACCCAGTGTGCGGGAAAAACAGTACGAGAAAACGTGAAAGAAAGCAAACACCGTATATGCTTTTAAATAAACTCTTTCCGCCATTGCGCCTGACACTATTGTTGTTGCTGTTGTGGCAAACGAAAGCTGGAAAAAATATTTGGCATCCAGCCATCCTTCTTCGTTTGAGTTATCTGTATGGACAAGAAAATAACCAACACCACAGAAGGGGTTAGAATATTTACTTTGTCCAAAACTCACTGCAAAGCCAAACAACCAATAGGCAAGACCGCCGTACAACACGTCCACAACATTTTTCACCATGATGTTTGTTTCGTTTTTTCTGGACACCACACCAGACTCTAGAAGCCCAAAACCAGATTGCATTGCGAATATGAGAAACGCGCTTGTAAGAATCCAAACAGCATCGCTCGGATCAACATCATAGCGCTTATTTCTGCTAGCATCTGGTAAAGTTCTGTTAAAATCAGGGAAAAGCAACGAGTCGTTAAGTAATTTCATAGCCATTGCTGAAACAACTGCACCTTCAACCGGTTGCAAATGTGTTCCGTTTTGGTGCAAATCGTAGGCTATGTTATTTTCCTCCTTGGACAACGACGAATATACCGCGGTTTACCAGTATTTGCCAGAAATAATAACCGGCTCAAATGAATATTTCATTTTCAACGTATGATGGCTAGATTGCGCTAATTGTGACTGATATTTACATACTAGTTTAACAATGAAATCTTTTTTAATTCACTCCCAGACAGGTGTTTTATAGAAAACGATGTTCTTCGGCACCTTCGCATCCATAAAAACATGTCGTTGTCGCGATTTTAAACCTTTTCCCGCCGACAGATGTAAGAAATATAAAATGATTACGACTCCGAAAAACATCTTGCAAACTTAAAATATCAGTTTAAGCAAGAAAACAACAAACAAAAGTAAACGTCATATTTCGGTTCCTATTACAAGACCATTATCAAACGTAACAAAGATATGATGGAGCGCTAACTCAAAAAGAGGGCCATTAGGAAGGTGATGATTGCAAATACAGTCAAACCTCTATTGAGCGGTCACCCTGTAATGAAGTATTAAACACAGGAAGAAATTTTTTCACTTGAAAGTTTTTTTGTAATGTCTTAGCAAATGTCTAAGTCATCGACTAAGATCATAACCTTCTCTTCATAGCTTCAGAAATACAATAAGAAAGACATGCAATAGCAATAACTCAAGCTGGGACTTTATATTTTTGTAAGAACCTTAAATATCTTAAAAGTTAATTGGGATTTTTTTAAATATTCATAGGTAAAATCCGTTGTCAATTTGAATCAGTATTCAATATTGGTTAACAAATATGTACCCAGTATTTAATCTAGCTAAGCTTACCCTAACCGACCCCCCCGGGGGGGGGGGGGGGGGGGGGGGGGTGGGGTTCTCCCATATAAAAATGACGGGGGTGCTCGTCGGAAATTTTCGAAAAACACCCTAAAGGGTACCAGAATCTTGTTTGATGGGCGTGGCTAGGTACGAATTCGAAAACAACACATGTCATATTCTGTCATTTTTTTTCGGCTCCATACCCTAAAAGGTACCGCAATAATTATAACGGTGGTCATTTCAGATTTAAGAGGTACCAATCTACAAATTTTGATCCCTAAGGTACGACAAGCACCCCCCTCCCCGGGACCGACACCCCTAGCACAAAGATACATGTAGCCAGTGGTGTGATGGTCAGCTTTGTGTTACATTTGTTAGAGTTAGCTTGGGTTAGCTTTGTGCTAGGGTTAAACTAGAAATAGTGTTCACTATAGCTGGCCCCCGCTTTTGATAACCTGTTTATGGGATGTGTATTGAATATAAATACTGTGCATACGACTGTTGAAAAATTAACGTTTCAAGTATTTTATTGAGGTTAACATCCATGTAACTAGTCGACATATTTATCTGTAAATTTGACAATGAAATCTATTACAATCATATAGTATTGTATTTATATTCTGTGTAACAGCAACATATTGTATGTTATTAAATTCGTGTAATTTTTGAAAGAAAAAAAAAAGAAACAAAAATCAGGTCACCAGAAACCATTACAACAATAACCAAACTTGCAACAATGTATTTGTAGACAATATAATGATCTGACAATATCGATGCAACTCTGAGTTTTCAGTGTTACAAACGTTTGAGTTGAGATTTATCATTCTGTTCTGAGATATTTGCGATCTGTTGGATCGAGTCTGTCGACCCCGTTGCTGATTTGTGTCTGACAAACCAAATTTATTCAGTACTGTTGAATGCTTTTGAATTCAAAGAAATCACTGAAGTGCAAAATACTCACCTTAAAATGCTTCTCGAAGATGGCGAAACGCGAACTCGTAAATGCAAGATCTTCAAATGCTGGAAGATGCGGGTGTGCGGAAAACTCAGACCCGGCGGAAAACTCAGACCCAGCGGAAAACTCGGACCCCACGAAATTACAAAAGAAATAAACTTCACTCATGATCAATTCTTTTCACCTCGCGTAAAATGTTTTATTGTCACGCAATCACCCCACCAGTGCAGATTTACTTCGATTCAATATGCTGCCAGAACAAGTGAACTGTAATTTAGTCGTCGACAGAATGCACTTCCTGTTAATTGGCAACTGAAATAACAAGGTAACAGCGAGATATTTATCTTGCCCGGCTCATCGTTGTCGATCAAACAGGGAAAAACAGCAGCCGGCACTTCGGTTACTTTTCACTTAAAAAAATAAAAAAAGAGTCGCGAAAATTTTAGTCAAATTTAGTCACTTGTATTCATTCATAGTTATCCATAGTGCTAGACAGAACAGATTTCCCGTGTTTGCGAGTGTAGAAGCGCTCAGATTTGTCTAGACGAGGTTGCGTATTTTACGCTTGAGCAAACACCTGAAGAGAGCGCCATTCAGGAATCGCAACAAAACACGTTAATTTAGATGAATTCCGAGGCTGATATTATTTTAGCACTTCAAAGCATGCGATGTGTCCAACAATCAGTTTTTTAATATTATTTCAAGGTTTCTAGGAAGAAAACTTCTTGTAATCTCGTGGGGTCTGAGTTTTCCGCTGGGTCTGAGTTTTCCGCACACCCGCACTCGGCAATATGCTGCTAGAAGATGGCGAAGCTCAAAGGTGACGAAACGCGACCTGGTGGTTGCAAGTACCCGACACCACCGTGCGCGCTTGCTAAAATATTACCCGAGACCACCGTGCGCGCCTAGTTTCGTCAAATCGAGAATGCTTCGCCCACTACAAACACATTTCTTACTTTTTCAACAAATATTCTTTGTCCTTGTATGTATACACCCGGGGCATGCTAGGGTGCCTCCTCGGGTTTTGGCCTCTGGGCCAAAACCCTGCGGGGGCAATTACCTAGATTGAATACTGGGTACACATTTAAACTATATTGAACACTGATCTAATCTGAGACCGGATTTTACCTGCATAAAACTTATATACATGTCATCATAGTAAATAGAATAAACTGGTCATGAAACTCAGTCAGACCTTTGTTATATGTTTTTGTTCTCCATTTCTTTTGTTCGTTTGCCTTGACCGTGCACAAAACACAAAAGGTATTGAAATGCATATGAGCAACTGACCAGTATAAATGTTGTAGTTAATTTTTTATTTCAGGTAATTTTTGTTTTTTCTTTGTTTCAAATTCATTAGCATATATTACCATACCCAAAAACAATGGATAAATAAAAATTACCTGAGACAAAAAATTAACTACAACATAAACATTTGGGCTCACACGTTACACAAAACAATGTGCAGGGTCACGGTTCGTTCAACATAAAACAAAGCAGCTTTGTACACCCTTTTTGAAATTTGTTGAACTTCATAACCAGTTTGTTCTATTAACTATGATGTCATACGCACAATGTTTTTAAACAACTATTCACCCAAGTGGAGGTGGCTATATAATTTAATAATTTATATTGCGCAAAATTCATGGGTAAATGATCAGATGCGCATTACAATTAAGTATAAGTATTTATCTACAATAAAATAAAATAAAATAAATATTTCAATATCATGTCTACAGTCACTAGTCAGTGGCTAGTGGCCACTGATCATCGACACTGAGGTGAATAGTTGTTTCAGTATATACTAAAACTGTGAGATGATATTGCACGAAAATGATGATTTGTAACTCATTTATTCCTGTCAACGATTACAATTTGCTTGGAGGTGAATAGCACTTGCTATCCCGAGTTTCAGTAGCCAGTCAGAGCGCAACAACAACGCTATCCACTGTTTTAGTATATTCTAAAATTAGTTATAGCATATGGACATTTTTACTTTAATACTCTATAGATAGTCTCCCCGATTAGTAGGGTACCGGTGCCCGGCTATAAGATTTTGATCATGCACTTGTTTGAAAACGGACCACACCCGGAGCTCTCGTTTGAAAACGGACCCCTCCCGAAGCTCTCGTTAGAAAACGGACCCCTCCCGGAGCTCTCGCTAGAAAACGGACCCCTCCCGGAGCTCTCGTTAGAAAACGGACCCCTCCCGGAGCTCTCGTTAGAAAACGGGCCACTCCCGGAGCTCTCGTTTGAAAACGGATCCCTCCCGGAGTTCTCGTTAGAAAAGGGACCCCTCCTGGAGCTCTCGTTTGAAAACGGACCCCTCCCGGAGCTATCGTTTGAAAACGGGCCACTCCCGGAGCTTTCGCACAAAACGGCAAACATTTCACGATGCATAAACAATATTTGTTTTAATTTTGTTGTCACGCAGCTCTAATCAGTAAGAGAAGCGCTTCGCTTCGAAGAAAAGCCTCTATTTCCGCTTGTTAACCTTACCAAAGTTTGTTAACCAAGAAAGAAAAGCAAAATCTGTAATGTAATATCAATAATTAACAATTAAATTTTCAAATCAATGATGGAGATCATGAGAAGGAGACAATACACTGAGTAGCTTTAAGACTACTCTTCTGAAAGAACGGGATTGCACAGCATATTTGTTTATCTTTATTACAAATAACTAGGCTTAGTTTTATCATACATATTTATATAGAACTATTCATATCTTTACTTTTTAACCACGCACATACTTCGCTTCTTGTATTGATTTCTGAAGAGATTTCAATGTTCGTCCATGCAGGACGTTTATGCCACAGCGCTTCCGGAAATTAAAGGTTAAAAATGATAAAAAGACCTTTGCATATTAACTCTTTCACCGCTGAATTTTTAAAAAAAGGCTATATTTTTAAATCGTTTTTTTTGGGAGCAACAGGGCCAAATGTCAATAAACATTGCTACAAAAGCAATTTGCTACACTCGCGCTACAGTATGAACTAGATTCCATCTTGAAAAGTGTAATATTTAGGTTTAGCGCATGCGCATAAGCCAAAAAAGACGTTTTTTTTTTGCGAAACCTTTCCGATTATTTTTTTGCTTCTTTTACTTTCCCTTTTTCTCCCCTTTTCTTCTCTTCCTATCTTCTACTCTCTTTTACCTTTCTATCGGTCGGAAAAGGTTTGGCATAAGCGTTAAAAACGCTGGAAATGAAACATTGTTCAATTGCAGGGGTATTGACCTAATTTACCACCTTATTTTGCACCAATATTTGAACATGTTTTCTTCGAATAGCTCTGCTAGAATTTGGTCCATATTAAAAGTGGAGGCACGTGTGCATGGATCTATCCCCGCTTTATCAGTTGAGCATCAAAATTATCTGGCAACGTACAAATTGATGACGTCACAAGTGGTGCAATGTCTGCTGCTCCAAATGTCGACAAAAGTCGACTTTGCAGCGAAAGGGTTAAAGCGGATGACGAAAATGTTAATCTCTTCAAAAACCAGTAGGTTTCTTGCGACGAAAACAGAGGTAATGGAGATACTAGATCAGCGAATTTTACCACTCACATCGTTAAAAAACGTCTTTTCCAAATACCATACTTTTTTATTCTAACATTTTGAAATGAATACATTGACATTGATGTAATAAAAAGGTACACAAAATAAAATACAAATTAATCTCTAATTATACATATTTCTAATCCTGCTTTAGATTTGTTAACTATTATTAGTTTGGTTAACTTGGTTAGGTGATCCGTATATAAGGATAACCTCAACATCTTTCTTTTCAAATATTTTTTCTCCCTTACTTGAATAAAGTATTATTATAAGCTGAGTTAGACCAAGCTATAAAACGTGTATCAAAGGCAATTTTCGAAAATTAAGGTGGCTTAGTTACTACAGTTTTGAGGGACAATAAATTTCCTTTCGCGCGTTTGACGTCAAACACGGCTTGACAACTGATTTATGGGAAGCATATTCCCCAAACGCAAACATTTTGGCTAAATATTTTAGCTCATCTTGGCTTACTCTTCCAGAATAGAGCGTTTTCACTTGACGTCATAGCCGCCATATTGGTGTTCCCGTACAAAATAATTTTAATTAACTTCCTTTGTTAGGAACACCAACATGGCTGCCATGGCCTTTGTCATTTGAGTCCCACGGGACTGAGTGAAAACGCTCTATATTAGAAAAATCAATTTCCTTTATAATTTATTACAACAAAGCTAAACTTCTTTGTTATATTAGTCTTTGTTTCCCGCAATGTTTGCTTTTTTCCTATCTAACGTTGTTTTGTTTGAATTTTGGCTCCACCTCTAAAAGTAGATACTGGAATAAGAGTGAATCGACGTTTCAATGCATCCAGCAACATTCTCAAGAATAAGGTTTAACCGTCAAAAGTTGTTGTTTGGAAAAAGGCGAGATAAATTAGCATTAATTCCAGTGTGCACGTCGGTATTTGGATGATTCAGAATACCTTTGCGGTAATCGAGTCTGATTGGTGAAGGTTTGAACTCCTTTATGAATAGCATCTCATATAAAAGGCAGTCAATTTCTGAAGGTTTCAGTAACAATCTCACGTCCGTAAAAAAAACGCTGCCCACAAAACACACAATTCACGTCGTAAAAACGCTCGCAAATATTCCTTACAATTACAGATATCACATAGCTCTTAACAACCTCTTATTTCATTGGACCAGGGTATCACGCAGCTCTATTGTTTTTAGGGCTAGGGTCCATTGTTGCGTTGTTTGTTCTATTGTTTTCTTAGCAAATCAGAGAAGACCTTGTAAGAGCTGCGTACTGCCCCTACAATTAGGTACCCAGCTCTGGGTAGCGCTTCTTACTGGTGCTAACTCGAACAGTCAGAGGGAAAAGTATCCAATTAAAATGTCGAGTGTTTAAGTTTCTGCAATAAAGTGAAGCAGGCGAATTTTGTTCGAGTTCGCGAGGAGTGCGACTTATTGGTCGTTCTATAAATTGGCTGCGTCGTGCCCAGCCCTCCATCCTTATTCTTGCGCGGTGCAGGTGGAGTTGTGGGATTGATAAACTGCACCGGGTGGATCCTCCCCACGACGCCCCGCGCACCCTGTTTCCTCGCGCTAGATAGAACAGTTTTCAATTGAGTGTCGTAAAACCAAAACCAAAGTAAGTACTCTTACCATCCACAACAAATACAGACAATCCAATGAACCAATCAGAACTCGAAGCAAATACATGTAGCCGGCGCCAAGCGCGGGAAAACGCGGGCGAACAAGTTGCAATTGGTTTTGGTTTTACTTCTGATTGCTTGAGAAAGTGGCGCGAGATTTTTTAGCCAATCACAAAGCATAGTAATGCAAAACAAAAGCAATCACGAAATTAATTTCGACACTCAATTGAAACCCGCTCTATATGATGTCATTAGTATGAAATTTTTGCAGTCATTTTCCAGACATCGCATGTTCGTTCCTTCGGGTGAGATATGTTAAAAAGATTCCATGGCTTTAAAATCGATAAATGGGCTCTTACTGCGTTTATAGTTATCCTTCTATGTGCGCCGTCAATCCTGGAGTTTGACCGCTACCAAATGCACTAATTTAATTGGCCACTTCCGAGTTGCCTTTAGCCTCTCTATCAAAGCGAGGCTGGCTAAAGGCAACTCGGAAATGGGCCTTTATCACGCCCCGCCATTTTGTATTAAAACAAAAGATTTACCCCCCAAACCTCGCAGTGAAAAAGTTGAGAACGAGGTTAAGCAGGGGAAAACAAAGCTTTTTATTCTCTTGGGAATCAACATGGCCGCCGTGTGATAAAGGCCCATGGCCTATCGGTTAAACCGATATTGAGAGCAGTCAATATATAAATCTTTTGAATTTGCAAAAAAAGAACTCGACCAATATTCTTCAATACGGACCGAACAAGCTAGTTTAATAAAGCTTTTATTATAAAGGCTTTTAAAACTTTTTGTTCACGTACTAATGCATCCATTCTCGCCAAACGCACGCGCCAAAGTTAAGCATATAGTTGCATTTTTCAGGCCACTTTGCAAAACGTTTAACCGAAACTGTTCACCAGGAAAAATGTTTTGTTAAAAAGAAAACAGTTTTTTTTTGTTCAATGTTTCATAAAAGGAATTCGGCGAAATGCGAGAGCATACATTTTTTTTTGCGGAAACAAGAGCCGACTGAGAAAACCGGATGCTTTTGTAGGCTACTAAGAAACAAGGAATTAAGAAAAATCCCAAACTTTATTTTGTACAACATGGAGAAACAAATAGTACCACTGAAAAGTACTGCTCTGCTACAGACAAAAATTTGAAACAACATTTTATGACTCAAAGTTTCACTATGGTACAGTAAACACCCGCATAAAAGAACCTGTGATTTTCTGTTTTAAGCTGATGCGTTTTTTAAATATAGGATGCATAGTGAGAAATCAGCCTGCAGAGGGTCTTAAGAGGTTCTTAAAAATTTGCGTTAATTGGTGAATGATTGGCTCTGACAGGTCTAATTATCACATTACACAATAATTAATTAATCAAATGCATAACAATCAAATGCATTACATGCAAATCAAATACATTACAATATGTAAAACAGCCTATCTGTGAGGGAGGAATGGATATTTTCTGAAACTACACATTGTGTGTTTGTAATAGAACAGCACACATACCTGAATCTGTCCCAATGTTGTCTAATCTTTAGTAATTTTTCGTATAAGAACCTGCTTCACTTGTCAGGCTGAATTGGTTCTTACACATTAGGTGCTTTATTGGCCAAATTTCAGCCTGGAGGTTCTTAATCTGCCGTTTCATATGCGGGTGTTAACTGTATTAAAAGAGTTAAATTGTAGTCTTGTGATCTGACTGTAGTTACATCGTGATGCATGTTGGTGAGTCGACATCAGCTCTTGCCTGTATTTTTGAGCGAACGAATACTGAGTATTTCCTCGCGAAATGTTTAGCCGCCATCTTGGATTGTGAAAGTAGAGAAAGGTTGGGGAGAGTAGAAAATGAGGCCGAAGGGGGGAAAGGAGAAAGAAGATAAGGGGTTAGATTCTCGTTTCTCTCCCCCGTTTCCTCCCCATCCCATTTGACTCGTCCCAACGCCCTACGTTTTTGGAATCCAACATTGCGACTTAACATACGAACAAAGTCTAGCACTTGCTTGCCCCCAGGCTACATCAGCTCTTAATCACCTGTGTAGTTGGACGATAAACAGGCAAGTTAGCCTCGTTTGGTGGATCAGCCTCAGACATCTGAGTAGCGCTCATGTGATCATCATCATTTAATAGTGACATCTGCATTCTTGGATTACCGGCACTGGAAGAGGATCTACGCCGCCGATACATTACCACAATGGCGCCAACTATAAAGCTTACCAGGAGGATTCCAATTCCACAGGGTACTAGGATCAGGTAAAGTTTAGCCTCTGGGGACAAACATAAATGATAATGATGATGAGCACAAGCTTACTGTTTGAGTAGTTTTTTGTGTGTAACTTTATAGAGGCTGTATCAATCCCCCTAGTCTATTCGAGGATATGACACACCGGTAAACCCTTAGAAATACAAAAGTCAATTCCAACAGTGCCCATCCCCACCGGACACTGGTCCTCCATTTTTTTCACGTGTGAATTCCGGGAGACGAAAACTTTTGTATGAGCCTAAAATCGAAGAATTGTACTTCTTTTTTCTTTGGGACCCGGGCATTTGAAAAGCTTGGTTGGCCTGGAGGTTGTATCGGAAGAAGGGATAGGCACTGCTAGAAATGACTGATATATACCGACAAAGCGCTTTTTCATGCCATTCCGATGTGATTGTAAAGGTGATTTTAACCGCGGCTGTGCCGACAATTTCGCTGTGAATTTGCAGCAATTTTCTTGCGACGAGAGAACGTTTGACGTGTTTTATCCAAACATCGCATGCGCTATAGTATGCGCCGCAGTACAAGTACAACATGTTAAAATTGCCATAAATTCGCCCTGAAACCGCCGTAAAGTTGCAGCGATATCGCTGGCAGTTTACATAAGCGACATGAATTCGCTTTAAATTACCACAAAAATCGCCTGTGTTAATACCGCATTTAAAATGTTTTGTGAAATCCCTACCTTTGGAAAGAGTAGCGTTGAAGCCTATATAGTCTTCGTTACTGCTCTTAACTTCCGACACGAATTCTAATGTCATGCTGTTCCCAGAACTGTGTATTTCTCTTTGACGTTTACCGCAGATTTTAACTATCAGCTCGCTCTGATCTGAGGGTCCATCTCGCACTATCAAAGCGTCGGGTAGGCATTCATATCCATATCCCTGTACGTCAAGCTTAGTGAATTCGATTTTGATGCGGAATCCAGGGGGAGCAACCACAGACCACTTGAAGTAAGAATTCCTTGGGTATCTACCTGGAAACATTGGACTGGAAATCTCTGCGCTTGAAATCTCTCGCAAGTCGATTCCTGCAAAGAAAATACCAAGACTTCTAACAATTACCTTATAAACGAATGATTAATCCAGACATGCTCGTAAGGATGTGGTCCGAAGAAGAGGGTACGGGTAGGTAGAAAGGAGGGGTGGAAGAGGGCAGTGAAAATATTGAAAAAAGGAAACTGTCGCATTGGTAAATTACCCGTAAAGTGTTAAAGGTATACATTTCTTGCCGGAATTCGAGATTTTATGTTTATGTAAACCCCGAAAGTAAAATAATGTAGTTTGCGTAGAAAACGGTTTAAACAAAGCCAAAAAATTGTGAAATTAATGCAAAATTGTTGCACTCATTCATGTTATTATTGAGTTTTAAAAGTGTTACTTTGGGTCCTTTTTTTAGTTAAAGTGCAAAACTAACATCCTTCATCTGAGCTGTCAATGAGTCGTGCCGCATCTGACGTCATACTTCGGCGTCACACTTCGGGTTTACTGTTACTGTTTTAATCGCGTAGGGTTAGCCAGATTATGCCGGCAAAATGATGATACTTTGCAGCAATAGTGTTATGTTCTAGTTTATAAAGCCTTTGGATTAAAATAGATACCATATCTATAGTCTAGACTCGTTCCCAGTACAGCTTTACATAGTTGTAGGCCTGGTAACCTTATTGGAAGTCTGGTAAACTGATTGGTTTTCCAATGATTCTGACCAATTTTATAGGGGTGCAAGGGAAAATGTCTTAATTCTACCGGCATAATTTTGAGCATAATGCTTCCATCCGAGCATAATGTTGAGCATAATGCTCCGTTTCAAGGATGACGCCCAAAAGCATAATGCTCAATTTTATGAGCACAATCGGCTAACCCTAGCGCGGATGACCAATCACAATTTAGTACGATAATTTTGTTATTAATAGTGTTATGTTATAGTTTATAAAGCCTTTGGATTTAAATAGATACCATATCTATAGTCTAGACTCGTTCCCAGTACAGCTTTACATAGTTGTAGGCCTGGTAACCATATTGGAAGTCTGGTAAACTGATTAGTTTTTTTAATGATTTTGACTAATTTTTTAGGGGTGCAGGGAAAAATGTTTTAATTCTACCGGCATAATTTTGAACATAATGCTTCCATACGAGCATAATTTTATGAGCACAATCGGCTAACCCTAGCGCGGATGACCAATCACAATTTAATACGATACTTTTGTCATTAAAGGGACACTGTCTTAACCGCGGTCAAACGAGAGAAATTTGCAAAAGCTAGACAAAGTACTTAAAAGTTAAGGTTGTTATTTTCACTGTTAAAAGTTTAATATATTGCCAATACACTGTCAATTTACCAAACGTTTTGAAAGTTTACCAAAAAAGTTCGAACGCGTTTTAAAAACTGTGAACTGCAGAATTGTCGGCGCCATTTGCCAACATAATTTTGATCAAGCGCAAAGAGTTTTGATCAGTTTTCAACGGAAAAAGCTCATCATTTTGAGTAAATTAAAAGATAGTAACGTCAACAAATTTTTTTATACATCCTTGCCCATATTTTCATTTAATATTAAATAAAATCCCACTAAATAAAACGAAAAAACGCCTCGGACGTTTGACCGCGGTGGAGACACCGTCCCCCGCCGAAATAACGAAATTTTGCTTACTTTATTTCCATGTTATATCGCCAAATGCCACCAAATATAAAACTAAATTGAGAAAAAATATTCTATAGAGCAAAACAGAAGCGGTAGTTTGGAGAAAAAATGCAGGATTACAAGGATGGAAGTGGATTACAGTTCATCAATGTTGGTTTCGTGACAGGCAGTCAAGAAATCAAAGTTTCCATTCTGGTGGAATTTTAAGTTTTTTAGTCGTTCTTTTGTCTTTTTAGTTCATACTTCTTTGCGTTCATCACTTTTAGCGATTTTTTATTCCTATTTTAAGATAATAAAGCAAGCTTAAAGCAGGCTCCTGGTCGGGGGGGGGGGGGGGGGGGGGGGGTACTCCTATATATGCGCTATATATGTATGTGCCGCTGTGAAGGGTATGGTTTCCAGGCAGTTAAGTCTGTGATAGGGTATAGTAATCAGAGATTTTTGGTCTAGAATGGGGTATCATTTTCCGCGAAACTGATCAGTTGCGTGAAGAATTTAGTCCAGACGAGGTTTACTGGCAAAAGGCATTTAAAAATCAGTACGGCGGGCAGTACGGAATTTTTACTGACCCCTGGCATCTTAGACTGTGATAGTGAACGAGTTTCTGGAAAATAGCGAGTCCGGAATAGGTCTAGGATAGGGTACGGTTTTTCGGTGTTTAGTCTAGAATAGGGTTGCAAAATGCAGCTAAAATGGTCTAGTATAAGATGATTGATTGATTGAGTATAGGTTAAGGGTCTCAGTGTCCCAGCGGCACACCCCCGCCCAAAAATTGAGTACCCCCCCCCCCCCCTCCAGGGGGCTCCTGGTCATAATAGTTAAAAACACGAAATTTCAGCTGGGACAGTGTCCCTTTAGAGCAGTTTTCAATTGAGTGTCGAAAGTAATTACACAATTGCTTTGGTTTTGCATTGCTACGGTTTGTGATTGGCTAACAAATCTCGCACCACTTTCTCGACCAATCAGAAGTAAAACCAAAACCAATCGTGACTTGCTCGCACGCGTTTTCCCGCGCTTGGCGCCGCCGACATGTAATTGCTTCGAGCTCTGATTGGTTCATTGGATTGTTTACGACTGCTGTGATTGGTCAGAGTAATTACTTTGGTTTTGGTTTTACGACACTCAATTGAAAACTGCTCTAAAACAACAATTAATTTTTTTATTTAGTCACGATACTATGTTAGCATATACGATGCATCTTCTCCCTTGCCGATGTTAAAGAAGTTAACTTTTATTCTGCCAAATCGCAGTGACGTACTTCCGGTTAACATGAGATGTACACGCGCTGCCGTGAGTCAGTACGAAGTCGTTTGCCGTGGTGTTCAGACGTCTATCTTTTACGTGCGAGTTTTTTCCTTTTCGTACACGGATTTGTGCAGGTAAAACTTCTATCTTAAATTGCTCTACGATACGGTCACCGGCACGGTCACCTATCACAAGTTCAAAACGCCGTGTTACAATAAATGTTTTTGTGACTATATTCTTGGTTTGCAACCACGTGACAAGGCGGCCATGTTGGTGGTCAATACAATACAATTTTTGTCGCAGAATTTGCATGAAAATAGAGTTTAGTTCCCAGCGGAGAGAAACGCTTTTGTTCTTGACCACCAACATGGCCGCCGTGACGTCACTCGAAACCAGCAATAGTTGTGTCCACAATTGCTTTAAAATCTCATGTTAACCGGAAGTACGTCACTGCGATTTGGTAGAATTAGAAATTAAACGAGACTTACCTGTAAGTTGAAGTTTGATAAGAATTCTACCAAATCCGCAGTGGTACTGAGGGTTAACATGCCCTCCCTGATTGTTCCCCCCCTCTATCCTCGTGGGAGCCTCAATGTTACACCGATAGTCTCTGGACGTCTTTGGATCTCCGAGAATTACAGAGTTCCTCTGTTAATTGTGTCCACAACCTTTGAAGTCTGACTCACGGCGGCGCGTGTACATCTCATGTTAACCCTCAGTACCACTGCGGATTTGGTAGGATTCTTATCAAACTTCAACTTACAGGTAAGTCTCATTTTATTTCTACTGAAATATTTCCCATTCATACTGGAACTACTGGCAAAACGAATCAATAAGTAAACGTTTCAAACTCACTTTTTTCAAATGGTAGTGTTGTATACTCAGCAGTGAACCAACTTTCAGAATCGCCTTTTGGCGATAACTTAAATTCAATAGTCAGTGAGTTCTTGTTAGTGGCGATCGGTTGCCGCTTGCTACCTTCGCAGTACGTTTTCCAAGGCCAGTCGTTTAAACTGTCTTTAAGTGCGATGAGAGTTTCTTGGTCCCCGCATTCTCGCTCTCCATAGGAGCCGTCGTTGGGCCTACCAATGTTGAATGATTTAAAATAAAAAATGATCCTTTGATCATTAGGAACATTGATCACCCATGTACACGCGCCAGATTCACCTCCCTCAGGGCTGGCTAACTGACCATTGGACTCATTGAGAATTATCTTTCCATCTGTACAAACTAGGGACAAGGAAAAAGAATGTTAAAAAAACCTTTTATTTTACAGCGAAAATGTGGCTATACTGCTAGCAGTGTCATATTGGAAAGTCTAGTTGGCGCACGTAATAGACTGCTAATCTAGTCTAAAATATGGCTAGCAAGTTTCACTAGACTTTCAGCTTATAGAAGCCGTCCTAGGTATGTGTTTTTTAAGACGATCTTCGCTAGTATGAGTGGTAGGCACTAGAAAGAGGGTGTAATAGGGTGGAATCGACCATGCAAGGCGCGGAGAAAGGAAAACAATTGATTTATTTCTTGTTTCTGCTACGCACGCACACCTCTAGATTGCGTGGTGAGCTAATTACAAACTCACAGCGACAAGACGTTAAGAGGAGCCTGATCTGTTGTAGACCTGGATCAGTAAAAAAACTAACTTCAAATGACAAAATATAGACGGCAAGACTGATCCTAACGGCAAGAAGAAAACAATAAGAAACAAAAAAAGATATATATATATATAATTGCCTGATATGTTACAAACTAATTAATTACAAACTCCCATGACAGGTCTGCGTAGAACCAACTCTGGCGCAAACTAAGGTGGAATGCAGCCGAATTCTAAACCCTCATGGGGTTTATAACAAATACTGTGAATATAATTATTGAAATAATATTTTAACCTATTTACTGCGGATAATATCGGGATCTTCACGAAAAATCAATCAACTTTAATATTTAAATAAGAAAGTACTGCTCAAGAGTTTTCAGTCGAATGGTATGGTTAACTTTTAAATCATTAAAGTGCCACTATGACGAAAATTTTTGTATTTCTTTTCCGCTTTTTTTAACGCAAATGTATGTAATAGGTTTAGACAAATGCGAATTGCTATAAATTAGATTGATATATGCTTACACAGCCCAGAAATAGCTGGCCGAAAACCCACGAAAATCACTTAAAATCCGTCCGCCATTACTCCATTCATAAATCCGAGCCCACGTTCTACTGGTTTGCGATCTGGTACACATGACTTGATTTGTGACGTCAATGACTCAACGCGGTTCCCTCCGGGACATAGACAACAAAGCCAAAAGGCATGTGTTGAGTCATTGACGTCACAAAATCTTTAGGCCAACTCGATCCAACTCTCAGGGTTCGGTCCCGGTCATTTTTGAATTGAGTAATGGCGGCAAGCGGAATTCGAATGTAAAGTTAAAATAATGGTACTTCCCGTATGAGTTTTGAGTTGAAACTTCGCAAGGTAAATAACGAGTACTTGTATTTTCAAAATATGAAGAGAACAGAAAATGTATATTTTTGATCATAGTGGCACTTTAAGAGGATTTCATCAACAGGCTCCCTCTTCAACCGGCTTTATACCCAACCAGGAGGCCCGTTCGTTCCCAGGCTACAACCACTTTGACACAGCCTGCGTTCGGGTCAAGCCCAAATCATACCGTCCAGAAGGACGTCGGACACCTTATTGAGACTTATATAACAGAGTAACTGGTTAGCTTTCAGTTGAGGTTAGGGGTAGCAGTTTATATAGTTAAATTTAGAACTAAGCCTAAACCTAGCTGAGGTCACAGGTTCAATCCTGAGTGGGGATTTTAGATTTTCTTTTTTACACTTAAAAATTTATCGAAAATAAAATGTGTCGACATTACGTTATATAAGTCTCAATAAGGTGTCCGACGTCCTTCTGGACGGTATGATTTAGGCACAACCCTGCGTTCGAACGTCTCCTATAGTGGAACCTCGATTTAACGAAGTCGCTGGGGACGGGCCAAATTTGTTCGTTAAATCGAGGGTTCGTTATATCGAAAACCTCGATATAACGAACTTGAGGGGAAACGACCAAAATGTTCGTTATATCGAGGTCATAGTTAATGATTGATTTGTAACACAGGTGACTTCTGTCACGCAATTCAATGCAATTTTCGTCGCCTAGAAGTGCCGCGTTTTGAGATGCAATTCATTAAGCATGGTGGCTTTCAGTAGCAATTATTTTCACTTTTGAGCAGACGCGCAGCTTTTGTTTACAAAAAACGACACTTTCAGAGTAGCGATTTAAAAATGTTGCAACATAGAGGTTATACAGAAAATTGTCTATGTTGAACTGTTCAACGTTTATCTTCTGTCGCGTGTTGACATTGTAATTCGCTATATTGAGGTAGATTTTACGTTTGGGCTTCCGGATTATGTTCGTTATATCGAGGTTCTATTCCATACATTTTACTGTAACTTTGGCCGGGACATAGAATGTCGTTCGTTATATCGAGGACTTCGTTAAATAGAGGTTCGTTAAATCGAGGTTCCACTGTACTTCCTTCATTCCAATTGCAAGAATTTTTCTTACTAAAATGCTTAAATTTTTTTTCACGTGCTTTCTTGTGCACGATTTCTTTCTCTTAAATTTCTTCTGCACGAATTTTTTTTTGGTAATTGCCCTCCCCCCCCCCCCCCCCCCCCCCCCCCCCACAAAAATTAAATGGTCCGTCCCTAAACATGACATAACTCAGGGCTGTATTTTGGCAGTGAAAAGAGTGAAAAGGCTGAATTTATTGATCAACACAACTGCTAGACTTTCAAAATATCTGTACAAAGCAAGCTGGGAGCGCGTTTGGTTCTCCCTTGTCACCTGTGAAGGTCTATTAAATGTACACGAGTTTCTTTGTTCGATTTTGTGCTCGCCAAGACTAAACAAGATTTCTAACAAGATTCAGTGTCCTTAACAGTACAGCTTACCTCCTGACGATACCTCAGTAGCAGTGGACAACAAAAGAACTGAAGGACAAAGATAAAAATGTTATTAATTAAGAGGACACCAATTGTCACGCACCAGTTGTCAATTCTGATTGTGTCGTTATATGCAAATTTATAGAGAATAATAATACAAAGAACACATTAAATAACAGCAAACCGGAATTTCTTCGATCAGTCTTTCCAACTTTGTCCAATAAAATAATAAACTGATAAAAACGTTTACTTTCTCTGTGTGAATGGATTTTGAAAATCTACAATGTAGTGAACGGTTCACACGCGCTGTGATTGCAACGAATCAAACGTTCACGGTTTCAAATTTCCAACTTGCCGGTCACGCTACTTGGATCGCTTTCATGCAAGGGAAAATGAAAATGAACCGATTTAGAACGAATTATTCGAACTAAAAAACACGAGAGAAATTACAGAGCTACAATTTCACGTCTTCATATCGATTTAATATACGCTTCAGCTGCAAATTTGTCGGTTTATAATTATATATAAAATAATGTCCCTAACCCGCGGTAAAACCTCAAGTAAACTGTTATTTCACATAAATATCAGATCGAAATGGGCTTGATCCTTTACTTTGATACGGTATGTAAAATGTATCGAATTATATAAACGATAAACGACGGATGCAATGATGTTTAAAGGCTATCTGCATGGAATCTTTAAGCAGTGAAGATCAATCGTTCGAAACAGTTGACGATGTGACCGATTTCCACTTACCTGACGCTATGATCACAAACATTGCATGGAATGTTTCAACCTACACAGAACAAGACTGCCGTTCACGAGTTAACCGCTCACGTCGTTTGCGTTTCACTTCACCATCCGTGGTATTACTGCACGGAAAGACATTCACAAGCGAAAATGACAAGCACCGTTGCTATTAAATTATGTTACAGTGAGGGACTGGGACCGGTATATTAAGTCGCACAGGAATACCAATATGACCACACCTCAGCACAACCCGTGGTTGAAGGACAACTCGCACCTCATAGATACAGGTAAAATATTATTACCAGACGGAATGGATTTTTTCATTATTTATATTTTATTTTATGTTAGTATTTTAATAGAATATTAATCGTTTTTAGAGTGTTTATTAGAGGACCACAAGTTTTATTAGCCACATGCACTGCGCAACGCTATTACGTATACGAGCCACCCTCTTTGCAATCAATCCGGATGTTCCTTTGCGCGCAACATTGCAAACTTCCGTCGCAACATTGGTATTTTGATTGGCAGTTTTTTCTTAGAAATTTGCAACCGCTGCGAACGACTTTCTCGCTTCAGTTTCGAATTTGCCTTGCGTCAATTGAAATTCTTCTTGCCAGTAAGGACCGCTTGAATCGTTCTCAACAGTCTTAAGTTATTTACAAAGCCAGTTGTTAGGATTGTGAAGAATTTTACATTGGTAAAACTAAACGACGGCTTCATGATAGAAAAACTGAGCATTTTAAGGCCCTCGCTAAGCATGACCGCACATCAGCCGTTGCTGACCATGTCAACACCACTGGACACAACATCAAGTGGGATCATTTTGATATCTTAGCGTCGGGCAAAACTGATTTCCACTGTAAAATCAAAGAAACATTGTTTATTCAAGTACTGAAGCCAGCTTTTAATGCAAACGTCAGTAGCGAGAAGCCGATGCTTTATTTATTAGCTGTTTCTTTTTATAGATCAACTGAGTAGGAATTTTTTTTTCAGTATCATTATTTGATTGCCAGAATTTTTTTCACCAAAATAAGTCTCTTTTTTTCACGTGTTTTCTTGTGCACGATTTTTTTCTCTTTTAAATTTCTTCTGCAGGAATTTTGTTTGGTAATTGCCCAACCGCGCCCCCCCCCCCCCCCCCCCCCTCCCCGAAAAAAATTAAATGGTCCGTCCCTAAGAACTTGTTAGAGTTAGTTACAGTAGAAACTCTGTCTTCTCTTATAATAGACTGCATCCTCGTCTTCATTGATTGACAACGATGTCAAATTTCTATGTTATCATCCACAGAGTTTAACGGTCTTTGTTTCCTTGCTATTTTTTCCTAACTGGGTATACGTCAATCCTTTCTGCCTGCAGTGTAATATACTGCATGGAATCGCTTATGACCGCCATGTTGTTTGTTCTCGATACGCGTGACACAGCATGATGTTACATTGAAATCAATCTGCATGTTTATATAATAATATATCCCAGATAATATGTCCGTCACGATTTCGTCTCCTATTATAATATGGAAAGACATTCTCTGAAAATTGAATCGGAGATCATTATTTTAGCCAAATGAAAATGGTTAAAAGCGCGTAACTTAGCTGCCGTGAACACCTGGCTGGTTGGCTGTACGTTCTGTTAACATGGCTATTTGCTGCGCTGAAATTTCGTCTTACAAGCAAGACAGTCTTTGGTCGTGGTTTATTTGTTTTTGTACCTCAATATGCTGGATGCTGACCATCGGGTTTTCTAACGCTTTTGGTGTAGCCTTTCCTGTTCTTATGGATTCATTCAAAACAACAAGAGAAAACACAGGTAGGTTAGTTGTTAAAATATCAATTTCAATAACTTCTAACACGTTCTATCGATACGCACTATAAACGCAAAGCTTCGTCTGTTCTAAGACCGTATTGTACGATGTTAATAGGGTTTTCAAACGGAATGGATTCGAGGAATTTATTTAGAACCTAAAACAATGGTTCAAATCGATCAGTGCTAATACTAAAGTTGTGGTTTGCAATCGTTTTACGGTCCTATTTTCAATTCATAATACACTACACCGCGAAGCACGGAAACATAATATTTCATTTTGACTTGAACATGTGTTGCTGTGTTCACATCAGGACCGGGCCCTGGTTCACACCGGGGGTTCACATCGGCACCGAAACAACGACACATGTTTGCAATTTCACTGTTCACATCCCGGGGTTCACATGTTTCACGCCTGGTTCTATAATTTATGCTGTTGTTTGAAGCAGGCCCTGAAACTCGCATGAAATCTTTATAATTACACATGAACCGAAAAATATGAGAGCTCGAACTTGCTGTTACATGGTTTTGTGGTTAATCTCACTTTTCAAGTTTTTCGGGAACGAAGAGCAATGTATTGTTTGATAAGGAGACGACATTTCGTCTGGATTAGATCGTAACTACCTCATGAAGTAGTTTCAGTCATGCTCAGAGTAAATAAACATTTTTCGATCTTGATTCGCGCCATGCCGCCCGATTATAATCCCGGGGGGGGGGGGGGGGGGGGGTGGGGGCACTCCCCCAAAATACCTATACGGGTATGTGCCGCCCAACGGGGTCGTGATTTTGGGACTCCTGATCTAGAACGGGGTATCCATTTTAGAGACGTTTCCTAGAACGGGGTATAATATTTCGAACGCACGAAAGCTTCAAATTATCAGCAGCCATTTTGTCTAGAACGGGGTATCATTTTGAGTGCAAATTCTTTCTAAAACGGGGTCCAAATTTGGAGACTCGGGCGGCACATACCCACCCAAAATATACCCGAGTACCCCCCCCCCCCCCCGGGATTATAATGAACACTTTTCATAGTGAAACATATTACATGCATTTGTGACCAGACTAAACATGTTTCGCTTAAGTGTAACACAGCATTAGTTTGTGCGATATCAAGTTATATTTTTCGAAGTGCTTTGTAATATGGTCCAACATACACCACCAATACATACTTCTTACTTCGTAATGGATCTTTCATGCTTTAAGGCATTTGTATTGTAAATCGTTCAAGCGTTTCTATCTACAGTGAATTAAAGAGTTCATTATTGCAAATTTGATTCCAGTTACGCGCTTTAATAATCCACTCTACAAATAAAAAATGTAAAATTCAAAATAATCTTCGATTCAAAAATCGAATTTTGCTTGGATTAATGCATTGCTTCACACAATGGACACGTAAGAACTTGACAGGTTTATTGGACTTGCATAATTCATGTCCCATATTAATTAAAAAGGTAATTATCAAGATAAGTATGTCCTTTGCAGTCTAAACTACTTACTTTATCTATTATTTACGTTATAAATTGAGCAAGACATCTGCAAAGTGTTCTTTGGTGAGCGCTCTTAGTTTGTTAAGAGCGATCTTTCCGCACTGAGGTGTCCGCTTTTGTTTCTTACAGAAATTCTACTTACCCTTGGGGTACTATCGAGAATTGTTACCTTTGGGGGGGTCGCTAACGTTCGGCAATTGCTACCAACCGTCAAATTTTATCGCTACTTTCGGGGGATCATTACTCATAACTTAACGGTATGTGAACCGCGGATGAAGGGTATAAAAGATGGAAAGGAGGATTTTTCAGGTATCCCATGACGCCTAGCGCGTAATTATCGATCCTGATGTGTCAAATTTCCTGCGATGGCGAGTACACATGGTGAAATTTTACTGATCTTCGCGAGACGTTTTCTTCGTTTCCAACGCGATAAAAGGTGAATCAAATCGTTATTTGGTTTCTATATACATTAAAGTTTACTTAGATATCATTTGATCCAAGCCTGTTTGTCTATGTATCGCAATATTTTTGTCTTTGTTTCGAGTGGCATGCATGGCTGATCCACTTCGTTTCTTTGTTGTGTTTTAACCCTTGATCTGTTTTGCCGTGTTTCGTTTTTAATCCTGGGGACATTAGCATATAATTACGCCTGATAGTGCCCGGAGAGTGACTCTTTTAAATGCAGTACAAGGTCCCCTTAAGTCCCCACGTTTTGTAGGAATTTATGACCGTTGAATTTTGGTCAAAATCGGCGCCAAAACGTTGTTAAAATTCCCTTCAATCGCGTAGATTCTTTGTTTAGGTTTTTATAGTCGAAAGAAAAATCGTATTTAGTGCAATTGCAGCTTCCTTTTATGATTTTGGTCAAATCATATGATCGTTTGACACTTTCCTTCGCTTCGAAGCTAATAAATCGCTTGATGTTCATGTTTTTACAAGTGATATGGAAGATGGCAATATATTTTCATCTACCGGAAATCCGGAAATCGAAGTCTAAATTGTCATCGATGCCTTTCAATTTGTCCGTGTTCAGCTCTCTTTACTTTTTGGGGAGGCAAACATGTACTAAATACCGTTGGGAACCTACAACAAGCCAGATTGGACGATGTGATACATGTTTAACTGCTAAAATCTACGAAGTGGACGATGCGCTCGCTTCGAGCAACTCCATGGCAAATGACTGGTCACGCAATTTTCAGTTGATAATATAGTTCATTCGCGTTGCATCATGGGATACCTGAAAAATCCTCCTTTAAAAGATGGTACGATCCTCGCAGTGATCACACCATCACACATGTCTCATTACACTTACGTATCATCACACATATATAATCTTCACGCATATGGTATCATCACACATGTATCATCACACAAAAGTATCGTCGCACATATGTATCATCACACGTATGTCTCATCACCCATATGTATCGTCATAAGAAGTTGGCACCGCTAATGCAAATGTCTTTTCTATGCTGCACAAATCTCTTGTACGACCAGTCTTGGAACACGCGGTACCTGTCTGGTGCCCGTATCTCGCCAACATTCATGCACTAGAGAGCGTACGGAGAAGAGCGTCAAGACTGGCTTTTAATCAACGTAAAGGGGATATGTCGTATGAAGATCTTTGTCAACTGCTCAAATGACCTACTCTATCCGAACGTAGAACTTATTTATCTTTAGTTGAGTGTTATAAGATAGTTTTTGGTTTTTATCATTTAAAATTTGAAGATTGTTTCGAATTTTGCTACAATTAAGCCACGAGAGCCAACCATTCTTATAAACTTTATGTCAAATCTGCCAGACTGAACTGTTTTAAACGTTCATTTTTTATTAGGATAGTGAACCTTTGGAACAACACACCGAAGGACATAGTGGAAGCTGAAAGATTCCAATTATTTAAATCAAAGCTCAAATTGCACCTGAATTAATTTTTAATTATTTTTAATTTTTAAAAATTTTTCATTTTTATCTTATTATTTATTTATTTATTTTTGTTTTCAGGGCGTTTTCACTTAGGGCTAACCTCTTAACTTCCTTTAAGATGCCTTTTGTAGTTTTTATGTTTTATATGTAGATATAATGTTTGCATCTTGAATAAAGTATGTATGCATGCATGCATGCATGCATGTATGTATGTATAAACTGTAGAGCTCTTGTCAGCAGGAATACCGAGATCATCACAGTATTTTATCTGCAAATATATGCAACATAATCAACATTATGCGAACTATTGAAGTTGAAAGGCACGGGCCACATTTAAAATGGAAATGGCATCATTGGTCAACTATCTAATGCTGGTGGATTACTGTCCATCTTCAGACAAGTATTGTGTGTGTGGAAGGTAACAAAAGGAGTTAAGTATGCATGCATGTATGTATGTATGTATGTATGTATGTATGTATGCATGTATGTATGTATGTATGTATGTATGTATGTATGTAAAAAGTAGAGTTGAGGGTACAATTTAAAGGATCAGCCAGAGATACTGACTGTTTCACGAAACCAGGTCAACCAGGAGAAATAACAGCGAGTTTTGTTTTTCTTTTTGCAGCATGGGTTACTTCTATCGCTATTGGTGTTGGCATGTTGCTTGGTCCAGTTATGGCCGGATTCCTCAACAGATTTGGGTTTCGAATTGCCATCATATTAGGATGCCTGTCGTGCTCAGCTGGCCTTGCCATGGGTTCCTTTGTTCCAACCATTATCACCCTCTACATTGCCTACAGTTTACCTTTTGCTGTGGGCACATCACTGATTTTTGTCTCTGGAACCATTATTGTTAACCATTACTTCACTGAAAGAAGATCTGTTGCTCTCGGTTTGGTAACAGCTGGTTCAGGACTAGGGACAATGATCCTTGGTCCTACTCTTCAAGCGTTACTGGACGTTTTGCATTGGAGGAACACTTTCCGTCTATTTGCTGGGTTATTGGCAGTTACCACTCTTTTCATGTGTTTTCTTCAACAAGAGACATCTAGTACAGATG
Source organism: Dendrophyllia cribrosa (assembly GCA_024195265.1). Classification (NCBI taxonomy): domain Eukaryota; kingdom Metazoa; phylum Cnidaria; class Anthozoa; order Scleractinia; family Dendrophylliidae; genus Dendrophyllia; species Dendrophyllia cribrosa. Next base: position 18,824,272 of record JAJLRJ010000005.1, read on the forward strand.
AGCACAAGAAGGCACCTTCCAAGAAATTTCGATTAAATTTCTCGTTGTTAAAAAGTCCCGATGTTCTCATAATTTTGATAACAAGTGGAATCTTTACCTTCTCTCGCTTTGTTCCTCTTGTGCATTTGGTAAGTAAAGCAATATACAGTTCTACAAAAAAGCCAACAAGTTGAACGTTATGGGTTACAAAAAGTACAGTGACTGTCGAAATTCAGTTCCTAGACACTATTCCTAAAGACATGCGAAGTCATTTGATTTCCCCTCTTTTAACTCCTTTCGTTACCTTCCACACACACAATACTTGTGTGAAGGTGGACAGTAATCCACCAGCATTAGATAGTTGACCAATGATGCCAGTTCCATTTCAAATGTGGCCGTGCCTTTCAACTTCAATAGTTCGCATAATGTTGATTATGTTGCATATATTTGCAGATAAAATACTGTGATGATCTCGGTATTCCTGCTGACAAGAGCTCTACAGTTTTTCTGTTTATTGGCATATTCAGCTCGTTAGGCCGTTTTGGAGGAGGTTTTTTGTGTGATCTAAAGTGCATAAACACCCGTCTTCTCTTTCAAGCGACGACCTTCATCATGGGAGCCTCCACAATGCTACTGACTCTGGCTAAAACCTACGGTGCATTGGTCGCTTATGCCATTGTGTTTAGTGCGGCAGATGGACTGATGATCACAACATTTGTTATCGAATGCTTGAAATCCGTAGAGGAATGGGAAAAGGCCTCTGTATTTGGACTACAAATGATGTTAAGCTGTGTTTTTGCGTTGAGCAGTCCACCATTATCAGGTAGGTTATGACATACCTCGAAGTCGATGGATTTTTTTATTGGGATGGACCATCGTTGGGCAGTTGTTTTAAGCCAAATTGTTTTTTCGTGACTTAATGCTATACATGGCTCTTTCAATAGTTTTCAAGATATTTGTTTACTTGTTTTCAAGGTTTATTGTGCAAAAGGTTTGCGCGACGTTTTTAGTATCTTCCCAGCTTTAGCTTCCAAAATAATAAAAACAATAATAATAAAATGAACCGTCATTCATGACAGCTTAGGCGCTCTCTGTTTATCCAATAACATATATGCATTTTCTTTTCCAGTATTCTTCATTTGAAATATCCTGCATGACCATCATATTGCGTCCAACTACGTTGCCTATCCATTTCTTTTGTCACCTTTTCATTTTATTCAATCAGAGATATTTTCATCCTTAATTTTCTTATTTTGCGAATGTAACCGCCACTCATCGGCCGCTAGAGGCGATCAGTGGCGGCTGTACTCGCAGGCTACACTTTCCTCATCGTTGAGGCGTTCTGACGTCATCGAATAGTTCATCTCTATTCGGTGCCATCCCAAAGTTTTTATTGTTCAAATGGTTTATTTTCATCCTTCTAGAGGTTTCGCTTTTTAGCTAAATAGAGTAGTAGTAGTGGTAGTAGTAGTAGTAAATTATTAGTAGTTAGGCTCATTTTACTTAACCCGTGAAATATGTTATGGAGTAGCACTCTCTACTACTCCATAAATCTTTTGTTATCTTTTGTCACGGACTATTAAACTTTGTTTCATGGGTTAAGTAAATTGACTCTATAGTCTAACAATACAGTAGTAGTTGTAGTAGTATTAGTAATAGTAGTAGCAGTAGTAGTAGTAGTAGTAGTTGTAGTAGTACTGAGTAGTAGTAGTAATAGTAGTAGTAGTAGTAGTAGTTGTAGTAGTAGTAGTAGTAGCAGTAGTAGTAGTAGTAGTAGTAGTTGTAGTAGTATAGTAGTAGTAATAGTAGTAGTAGTAGTAGTAGTAGTGGTAGTAGTAGCAGTAGTAGTAGTAGTAGTAGTAGTAGTAGTAGTAGTAGCAGTAGTAGTAGTAGTAGTAGTAGTAGTAGTTGTAGTAGTACTGAGTAGTAGTAGTAATAGTAGTAGTAGTAGTTGTAGTAGTAGTAGTAGCAGTAGTAGTAGTAGTAGTAGTAGTTGTAGTAGTATAGTAGTAGTAATAGTAGTAGTAGTAGTAGTAGTAGTAGTAGTAGTACTAGCAGTAGTAGTAGTAGTAGTAGTAGTAGTAGTAGCAGTAGTAGTAGTAGTAGTAGTAGTAGTAGTAGTAGTAGTAGTAGTAGTAGTTAGTAGTAGTAGTAACAGCAGCAACAGTAGTCAGTAGTAGAAGTAGTAGTAATGTTTTTTTTTTTAGCCAGGATGACCCATTCAGCAACGTGGTTGGTATCCAGAGGGTTATGGTTCGGGTTATAAAGTACGGTACGGACTTAGTAAAGACCCGGAAATGAGTTCCAGTTTAGTAACGTTTTTAGAGTTGATAAGTTTTTGTTACTTTTCGTTATTCTAGGTTTAATGGCTGACACTTTCGGCAATTACATTGCCGCATTCCTTATGGCTGGTGGAGTTGGAATTGCTGCTTCTCTGATACCATTTACGCTTCTTTGTGTCAGAAGAGAATCACAGGAAATCAGCGATCGTGTTATTATTGAAGAAGAAGTCAACCAAGAACAATGGAAGGATATCGAAGGAGATGATTTATCACTACAACAACTCGATAATAATGAAATACGACCTATAAGTGATTCTGTGGAAAATGCAACCTATAGAGCGCGACAATCATCGTTTTTGTCTTATAGACGACGTCAATCGTCTTTTACAGTTCGCCGACCTCGTCAGTCGTCTTTTCTTATGGCCATGGAAAGTCCCTTTGATTATCATCACGACCCTTCAAGTTAAACATATCACGGGCACTATATGTATCCAATGTAAGAAATGGTTACGAACGCCACCTCAATCAGTTTAGTTGCACAACCGAGTATGTAACTCATTTGTATGCAATACAGCGAAACCTGTATTAAGCGGACCCTATATTAAGCAGACACCCTCTATTAAGTGGACACCAGCTTGGGTCCCGACATTTTCTTCCCATATTTACTGTAAATCGAACCTGTATTCAGAGAACCCCTCTATTAAGCGGACGCGGGCTACAAAATTGATGTTTTTAGAATGCATTTGTATTAGATTGTGGGATTTCCGTCTACTTCTTAAAGCGTGTTTTCCGGTAAAAGGTAATTAAACGCGAATTGCGAATTAGGTTTATGAATTAAAATGTAATGAAATCAGTGCGTGGGGGTATAATAAACGTGGAGATACAAGATGGTCAATAATTAACTATTATTGTGCAAATACAATGTATCAGAACCTTTATCAAGCGGACACCCTGTATTAAGCGGACCGTAGCGAGGGTCCCGAAGGTGTCCGCTTATTAATACAAGTTCAAGTGTAATTTGGTCACTATATGACATGTAGTTAATGTGAACACATGCTTTGAACATAATCTATCCTATATGTGAATATAGAAAAGATATATATTTACATTGGATAAACCTGCATTAACTATTAATTATATAGCCTTTTCTGGTTTCCATATACTTTTCGAGCAATTGAGCAATTGTTCTTACAACTGTCCTCTTCTGATTTGCGTTTAGTAAAATGACACATTGTAGGGACCATAAGGGAAGAAACCTAGAGCGCCTTATATGAGGTATGTAAAGAATGCTAGAAAGTTTTTCTAAGAACTTGTTAGAGTTTGTTGCAGTAGAAACTCTATGTGTCTTCTCATACACTGCATCCTCGTCTTCATTGATTGATATCGATGTCAAATTTGTATGTTATCATCCACAGAGGTTACCGGTCTTTGTTTCTTTGCTATTTTTTCCTAACTGGGTAAAGTCAATAACCATAATAACGACAAAACCACAGCGACAAACCAATGAAGACTGCCGGATGTATTGTGGACCTGGATCAGTAAAATTCTTGAAATGGTACAGGTAAAAATGGCAAACTGATCCTTACGGCAAGGAGAAGAGATTGAGACAAAGGTGAAATAATAAAAAAAAACACTTGAATATATTTGCCCGATATTTCGGTTTGCAAAACAAACCTACGAGCGCTAAAAAACAAAAATTAAGGTTTGTTAAAATGAAGGTTGAAGGTTGTCATGGAAGGTTTGGTTTTCCCGTAGAAGGTTTGTTTTGCAAACCGAAATATCGGGCAAATATATTCAACTGTTTGTTTTTTTGAATGGAGTTAGTTTCTAGAGAAACTGTGGTGCTGCGTCGGTGGGGTGAAGCACAAGAATTTGGTTTTATCGACTGAGTCGATAAGGTAAATAAGCCACCGATTTCTCGAATCTTTTTACGGTGGCTAATTTACCTCATCGACTCAGTCGATAAAACCAAATTCTTGTGTTTGTTTTTTTATTTCACTTCTGTCTCAATCTCTTCTCCTTGCCGTAAGGATCAGTTAGCCGTTTTTACCTATACTAAGGTCTATAATCCTTTCTAGCTGTGCAATATACTGCATGGAATGGCTTCTGACCGCCATGTTGTTTGTCCTCGATACGCGTGACACAGACGTGGTTGTTCAACTACACGAGGTTATGTTGAAATCAATCTGCATGTTTATCTACCGTAAATCCTCTATTAAGCCCCCTCTCAAATAAGTCCCCTCTTTTTGGAGCAAGAAATTAATCAAGCCCCCCACCCCCTTTCCTTCACAATCCAGACAATCAAAAATATGTCTGACTGTATAACTGGTGCATTTGTACCGTTCCAATTCGGACACGAATTCATATACACAGTACTCGCGAGCTTTGGGGAAAATATAACCGGTAGATGTACTAAAAATGACCATTACGGTAATCAATGAGTGGTGAACTGCTCCCCTCTTTTATACCCCCCCCCCCCACCCCCCCCCCCCCCCACTCTCTATTAAGCCCAACCTCGTTCCCAGGGCTAAAGCCCTGGGAACGAGGTTGTATTAAGCCCCCTCCCCCCCTCTCAAAAGCACTTGAAATCCAATAAGCCCCACGCCGGGCTTAAAGGGGCAGTATCACGAGGTTCCACGCGCGGCACTGTTCACTATTCTTGCACCGGAATTTTGGACATATCACTGTTAAAAGTGATTTTTTCTTTCTTCCGGCTATTAAAACGGATTTTTTGATTCAACAAATACCTCCACTTCTCGACGGCCTTTTTGAATTTGCGGAATCAAACTTGAAAACGTGGGCCGACGTTTTCAAGTTTCGACCTCGTGATACTGCCCCTTTAATAGAGGATTTATGGTATACACGATCTCGTCTCCTATTTCAATATGGGAAGACATTTTCTTAGTAGCCAAATGAAAATGGTCAAAAGCGCGTAACTCAGCTGCCGTGAACACCTGTTGGCTAAGCGTTCTAACATGGCTATTTGCTGCGCTGAAATTTCGTCTTACAAGCAAGACAGTCTTTGGTCGTGGTTTATTTGTTTTTGTACTTTGATATGCTGTATGCTGACCAACGGGTTTTCTAACGCTTTTGGTGTAGCCTTTCCTGTTCTTATGGATTCATTCAAAATAACAAGAGAAAACACAGGTAGGTTAGTTGTTAAAGCATCTATTTCAATAATTTCAAACACGTTCTATGGATCCGTACTAACGCAAAGCTTCGTCTGTTTTTCTAAGACCCTATTGTACGATGTTAATTTGGTTTTCAAACGGAATGGATTCGAGGAATAAAAAGTTAGTTCAAATCGATCAATGCTAATACTAAAGTTGTGGTTTGCAATCGTTTTACGGTCCTATTTTCAATTCATGATACACTATTTCGCGTAGCACGGAACTATAATATTTCCGTTTTGACCTGAACTTGCGTTACCCGAAACAGATGTCTGCGTCTGCTTTCTAGTTCTGAGCGCTGGTCATGTTAAGTTTGGCCACCTATAGTGCCATTTTGAGAGAATACCTTTTTACATTGTTTGATCGGTGCTTGCAGCGGTCTGTTTTTCCTTGTCACTGTTTGTATTGATCCAATGTTGTTCAATAGATCGTTCACGGTTTTGCAGTTCAGTTTACATTTTGTTTTATTTTGTTTCATTTTTTTTCCATTTCGTTTATGCAACAGATATCAAGTTAGACCTCTTGATTTATATTATGGTCTAATATACACCACCGTACACCACCAACACCTAGGTCTTTTATGCTTTAAGGCATTTATATTATAAAGGTTTCATTCTAACTTTAGGTCAAAAAAAAGCCAAACCCCTTACAGCTGTTACAGTTAAAACCGTTCACTGAAGTGTTGCTACCCTGTTGCCACCTAGAGTGAATTAATGAATCCCGGTTCAGGGTGGAAACGAGGAGTGCGGAATGCGGAATGCGGAGTGCTGAAAGTGTGAAGTGTCGAAAATGACGAGGGTACAAAATTCGAAGTGCATGGAAAATGTGGAGTGTGGGAAATGAGGAGAGGGGATGAAAGTGTAAACATGAAAAAATCACAGAAAAAATCACAGAAAAGCTGATTTAATAATAGTCTTGTTTGTCTGTTTTCGACAGTTTTTATTGTCACAAGATAATAATGCAATGAAGAATGACACAACAGCCTGTGCGCCATTTGTACAACGACAACTAGGATGAGTACACGCAACGTCACAGAACATGAGATTCAATAAGCAAAACACAAATGGCTCAGCGCGTGTGTAATACATTTAAGTCCGTTTAAGCCTATTTATCTTCCTCTATAAAGGGTTCTTTGGCGAGCGCTCTTAAATAGATAAGAGCGATCTTTTCAGAAATTCTTCTTACCTTTAGTGTCGTTACTATCGGGGGATCGCTAACGTTCGGGAATTGCTAACAACCTTAAAATTGTATCGCTACTTTCGGGGGATCGTAACTTTCGTACCTTTATGAACCCTCGGATGAAACATATAAGTCATGTTGTGATCCTCGCAGTGATCACATCATGACGCGCATCAGTCTCATCGCACATATGTTTCATGTTTAGAAGTCGAGGTGATCTCCATAACAAATTAACGCATAGAAGGAGCATTGTCATGCTTTGGCGTCACAGTCTTCTGAATCGCTAAGTTCACACTATAAATACTTGCAGTTCATTTATGCGGCTAATATTGTCTTATAGATTGAAAGAAATAGCCGACTTTTTAAGTTATAAGTAATATATTTTAAGCTGTTAATTTCTATCAATTTCCTGTCCTTTTATAACATTAATCCTTCTTATACTTGCTCGTCTCCGGCGATAGAAAGTGATGTATTTTACGAAAACATATGAAAAATAATCATATATGGTGAAATTGACATTGTAAAATGTAGTTCTGCATGTCTCAAGTAAAACAAGTACAATTTAAAGTACAATTAAAGGGTCAGCCAGAAATAATTGTTCCACGAAACCAGATCTATCAGGAGAATAACAGCGAGCTTTGTATTTTATTTTGCAGCATGGGTTACATCCATCGTTTTTGGTGTTGGCAATTTGCTTGGTCCAGTTGTGGCCGGAATCCTCAACAGATTTGGGTTTCGAGTCCCCATCATATTAGGATGCCTTTCGTGCTCAGCTGGCCTTGCCATGGGTTCCTTTGTTCCAAACATTATAACCCTCTACATTGCCTACAGTTTACCTTTTGCTGTGGGCATAACACTAATTTCTGTCTCTGGAACCGTCATTGTTAACCATTACTTCGCTGCAAGGAGATCTGTCGCCCTCGGTTTGGTAACAGCTGGTTCAGGACTAGGGACAATGATCCTTGGTCCTGCTCTTCAAGCATTACTGGACGTTTTACATTGGAGGAACACTTTCCGTCTATTTGCTGGGCTTTTGGCAGTTGCCTCTCTCTTGATGTTTTTTCTCCGACATGAGACATCTAGAACAGATGAGTACAAGAAGGCACCTTCCAGGAAATTTCGATTAAATTTCTCGTTGTTAAAAGGTCCCGATGTTCTCGTGATCTTGATAACACGTGGATTCTTTACATTCTCCCACTTGGTGCCTTACGTGCATTTGGTAAGTTATGTTGATAATGTTTCAGAAAAAAATCTCTTAACTCCCGCCATTTAACTATTATAGCGCGAAAGCGCGCGTGATATCGCCTAATACTTAGCCGACGAGGCCGTTGGCCGAGTCGGCTAAAATTAGGCGATATCACGCAAGCTTGAGCGCTATAATAGTTTTATAATTCAACACATTGATAACACAAAGCACAGTTTGAAGAGAAAATATCGCCGACAAGTCTTTTATTTTAAAAAAAGCTTACACATGTTTTAACGCGCGAAACTTGCAACATCACACAGTTCAGGAATGAAAGTGGCGCCTTTGTCAATATTGCGCAAACTTGAACACTATAACTGTTTTATAATTCAACACATTGATAACAAATCACAGTTTCGAGAAAAAATCATTGAGATATACAACCTTTCATTAAGTAAAAGTGCTAACAACAATATTTTACCTCGGACCATTTCTTAAACAACAAACAGCGAATGCCGAAACTTTTGCCAAGCTAAAATTAATTTAGCGTACACAATCAGTTGAGAGTTTCTACGAAGACTGAGCTTTCGTCTACTCAAAGAACGGGACAGAGTAGTGACTACAAGAATTAAAACACAGCAAAATGGCATAGAATGTCTTAGTTACAAGTGTTTCGTATCTTAAAAAGTTCAATTCAGAATCAAAACAAATTGAACAAACTGACACGGCTACGAACCTAAACATAGCGGCGACAAGTCGGAAAGAACTTCAGCGTACAAAATTCACAGCTAAAGGATACAAGAAACGGTTAAAACATCGTACCTGTAGTTGATTTGGCTTTTTATTCCCTTCCATCAGCACCAAATTTTCAAACATCGAAGTACAAGCTGAGTCGATCAATGTTGTTTACAAACTTGCTCGTTTTTTAGCTCCTACAGCCGTAATGACGAGATCAGAAACTTTTCTGAGAAAGCATCAAGTCTATATCATATTCCAGAGGTGATTACCAAAGGAATTTTACGAAAATTGTGCTCCTTCATTCACTCCTTGTCGAGCGGTTAAACTTTGAACCAGTTTTCATTCAGCTACGCCAAGAAACACTGCGACCGCGACAACGCGAAAATTTCGCGCCTTTTTTGTCCTGACCAATCATGTGAACAATATTTTTTCTCTTTTCTTTTTTCTTTTCCCTTTTTTAACTAATAGTTCACGCACTTTTTCGCCCAAAAACACGAAATTGCAGGCAGCAGTCATTTTCACTTTCCTTCAAAATGCCAAATTTACCGCCATCGCTGGTTATACGTCATGTGGACATAACATATATCGATAACTTTTTGACCATATTTGGGCAGTGTATCAATGTGTTGAATTATAATAAAAATTGTTCTTCTTTGGTCATTATTACTTGACAACCACATACAGTAAAGCAATACGCAGTTCAACAAATTCAAAATAGTCAACAAGTTGAATGTTATGGGTTACGAAAAGTACAGTGACTGTCGAAATTTAGTTGCTAGACACTATTCCTAAAGATAGACGAAGTCATGTCATTTCCTTCCTTTTAACTCCCTTTGTTACCTTCCATACATACAATGTGGCCCGTTCCTTTTAACTGCAATAGCCCGCACAATGTTCATGATTATGCTGCATATATTTGCAGATAAAATACTGTGATGATCTCGGTATTCCTGCTGACAAGAGCTCTACAGTTTATCTGTTTATTGGTATATTCAGCACGTTAGGCCGTTTTGGAGGAGGTTTTTTGTGTGACATAAAGTGCATAAACACCCGTCTTCTCTTTCAAGCTGCGTGCTTTATCATGGGAGCCTCCACAATGCTACTGACTCTGGCTAAAACCTACGGTGCATTGGTCGCTTATGCCATTGTGTTTAGTGCGGCAGATGGACTGATGTTCACAGCATTTATTATCGAATGCTTGAAATCCGTGGAGGAGTGGGAAAAAGCCTCTGTATTTGGACTACAAATGATGTTTGCCAGTAGTTTTGCGTTAAGCAGTCCACCATTATCAGGTAGGTTATGTCATACCTCGAAGTCAGTAGATGGTCTGTTTTTTTTTCTTGGAATTGTCCGCGGTGGTTTTTTTTTCAGCCCAATACACCGAATGAAATTATGGCGGCCGATTTATTATTCCTTTATATGTATGTTTTTTTTTTTTTTTTTTTTTTGTATTTTATTTGTTTTTGGGTTTTTACAGTTTTACAAGTACACAGGTACACAAGATACATCACAGATTTTACATGCATAAATATACAATACACAGCTCAATTTTACAAAGAAAAAGCGCTACACTAGACATAAAATATAAATAAATAAATAAATAAATAAGTAAATAAACAAAAAGTAATTATTAAGGGCATCTTTAAAAACGAGGTTTGGATAGCAGCTACTGTTGTATTAATGGAAGTAGAGGTTTCCATTTTTTATCGTGGAAATGGATTTTGTTGTTTTTTCTCGCGATTAAAAGTTCGGTTTCGAACGTTCTTTTAAATTTATCGACTAGTGGTTTGATGCATAATGACTCCTTATTTAACTTACGGCGGTAAATAAAGTATTTACTTTCAAGAAGGATGTAGTTGACTATTATGTTTATATTTTCTGTATCTAAAATCCCAAAAAGAACAGCTTTAATATCAAGTCTAATAGTTATATTTAAAGAATTAAGTACACCCTTTAAATCGTCCCAAAAAATACATACTTTCGTGCAATGGAAAAAGAGATGTTCTATTGTCTCCAACTCCTTTTTACAAAAATCACATAAGGGAGAGTCTACTTTTTTAAACTTAAACAGCATCTTGTTTGTATATAAGATCCTGTTTAATATTTTATATTGGAATTCCCTTAATTTAGTATCCAATGTTGTTTTGAAGGGCAGTAAATATATCTTCTCCCAGTCTAACTGGGATGTATGCGTACTGAAAGTTTCGTTATATTTTTTTTGTGCTGTTGGTATACTGGATATTTTAGAAACAAAACTGTCATATAATGACTTTGATTTAAAATTTTGGAAATTGACTTTTTTCCCTTCAATACGTAAAATGAAATCAGATTCGATTAGATCATGAGTTACTGAGGAGATAGAATTCTTATTTGTTTTTAATACTTTGCGCCATTCTTCTGGAAAAGCATTGATAAGACTGAAAAGTAAAAAGTGTTCCACTGGCGAAAGAGTTGAATATAAGGGTTCCTTGTACCACTTGAACTCTCCCCGTATGTCGTAGAGGTCTCCAATTCTTACGATTCCAAGATCAATCAGCCTACTGTTATAAATTGACTTAGATTCAATGCAAATACACTGGTTGTTCCATATAACTTGGTTTGTGATTTCAGAGGATGAGGAGGGATTGTACCCGTTTAATCGGGTCCATGTCACAATGCATTCTTTGTAGAAATCTGGAAGAGTTAACGGTAGTTTACTATAGTTAAAGTTACAATGAAACAAAAATTTCCCCCCTACTTTTTTGAGATAAAAATCTAGAAAAATCTTCCAGCCAGCGGGGTTGGTAGAGAGATATCTCTTGATACAAGTTATTCTTTGGGCCGAAATCATTGACTCAATGTCAGGCATTTTCAAGCCTCCCTTATCAATAGGGTTAATGAGTGCTGTGCGCTTTACTTTATCTTGTCCTTTCCAAACAAAAGAATATAATAAAGAATTTATTTTTTTTGATAAACTCGTTTTTGTTTGAAACGAGAGCGACCCTGTACAAGATCTTTGGTATGGCGAAAGATTTAATCACTTGGATTTTTCCAAGTAGTGTAAGTCCTCTCCAGCTCCAGCCCTTCAACAATCCTCTTAGAGATTTCTCGATTGATTCAAAGTTTAACTTATAAAAAAGTGAGTGATTATAGGTAAAGTTAACCCCCAGAATTTTTATGGCCTTACTTATTTCATCTACACCTAGTTCCGAAGGGCTTACTTCCATATTTCCCAGTAGAAGAATTTCCGTTTTGTCGTGATTAACCTTCAATCCGGAGTATGTACTAAACAAATCGACGGTATTAAAAAGAGTGCGGTACGACAGTTTGTCCCTAACAAATGAGGTCATGTCATCAGCGAATATAACTAATTTGATTTCAGAGTCATCAACTGCAATACCTTTAATTTGATCGTTGTTTCGTATGGATACTGCTAATAATTCAAGTACTAATATGAAAAGAGATGGCGAGAGTGGGTCACCCTGGCGAACACCCCGTTTAAGATTGAAAGAGGGGGTGGAAAAACCGTTATTGATAACACAACTTGATATATTCTTGTAAAACGTTTTGATCCACCCCAAGAAGGATTCCCCGAAGCCAAAGAATTCTAATGATTTGAGAAGGAAGTTCCAATTTAAAGAATCAAAAGCTTTCTCAAAATCTATTGCAGTCATTATACCTTGATAATCTCGTATTTTTGTAAATTCCATTACATCGCTAATCGTACGAGCTGCATCAAAAATAGTTCGTCCTTTCACAAAGGCATTCTGATCATAATGAATAATATGTGGTAGGACATTTTCTAGCCTCTTAGCGATAGCTTTTGAACCAATTTTAACATCAACATTTACTAGAGAAATTGGTCTCCAGTTTTTTATCCATCTCCTGTCTTTGTCTTTTTTCTCAATTAAAGTTATCACGGCTTGTTTTTGAGAATTTGACAATTCTCCATGAAAATACGCAAAATTTAATGAGTCCACTAGAAGCGTTCCGATTTCTGCCCAAAAGAACTTGTAAAATTCTATAGTGAGCCCATCGTTACCAGGCGTTTTATCGTTACTAAAGGTAGACAGCACCTTGAAACATTCGGAGTATGTTAGTTGGCCCTCGCACGTTTGACGCATTGAGTCAGTTAACTTAGGAGATGAGAGAGTATCTTCCAGAAAGGGACAAGTTGAATAATCAGTTTGTATTCCCGACTTTTCGTCATAAAGTTCCGAATAAAAATTATGAATTTCATTCATAATAGTGTCC
>JAJLRJ010000005.1:18842035-19035035 GCA_024195265.1 Dendrophyllia cribrosa
TGTTTTCGCAATTTTTTACGCACATGTATGCAAGTCCCTAGAGACTACCATGATATCTTTGTTTCTTTACAAAACTTCATCAAGCTCTTTTGCCGACATCTTAAACAAAAGTGCGTTTTTTAGAAAACCTCACCAGTGTGAAAAATAAGCATTTTATCGGCCTTTCACTCGGGGATATCAGATTTATTCACCTCTGGTTCCGCCCTCGGGCTACGCCCTCGGGCGGAACCAGAGGTGAATAAATCTGATATCCCCGAGTGAAAGGCCGATAACCCTTACTTATATATCATTAAACAGTACGACATGTCGCTGGGCCAAAAATGTACAAAGTTCTACAACGACGGGCTGAAACCATCGGGGATGGCGCCAAATGGTACCGATCGACCGATATGTCTTCAAATGCTTAATGGTGTGCTCTATAAGAATTCGGCATTTCGATATTTTACGATTAAATCTCCTTGCTTGCCCCTGGTGGTGTCTGGGCATACGTCTTATTTGCGCCGCACGAAATGGTGTTAGCGGGGGCACAACATTTGCATAGCCTTTGTCTGCCAACAATACTGTCCCATGTGGCATGTCGTAATTTGTACCAGGGCCGATCCTTTCCATTAAATGGAAATTGCCGGCATCATTCATAGATCCAAGGAACCCCGCTTGTAAAAACACAATATTCCCAAGACTGTCTACGATGAGTTGGGTGTTCATGAGATGATAATGGCGGTGTCCACTAAAGAATTCCCTTTGAGGCTCCACTTCAGGTCGGTAAATTTCATGGGGCGTGCCGTCTATACAACCGACTGCATCGGGAAATGAAGGCCAAGTGCCTCGTAAGGCATTCCACTCTGCAATGCTCGGCCAAGAAACCTGGTTTTCAAAAAATCTCCACAAAACTGGAACAACATTGTGAATTATTGCTGAAACTGTCGAAGGACTAACATCAAAGATTAACGCTAATGTGTCAATGCATGGATATTTCCTTAGCCACATCAATGCCAATAACACTTTGTTAACACAATTCAGTTTGCACCTTCTTATTCTTTGCCTTCTCCTCCCCCTTCTGTTTAATCGAACTAAATCTCTTGATATCCTAAAGGTGATGTCAAGCAAAGTTTCTGGTAGCTCTCCGGTGTTTAACCAAAACAAGTACCTCTGATTCTCAAATGTGACAAACACATCCCTGCTTCTAAAGCCAAAACCATTGAATGTGGGGTCGAGACGTTGAATGATAGGGGGCAAATAATCATCAAGAGGGACCTGCATTGACGCGAGTAGTAATAACGCGGGAAGTATCGTATGAGCTCTCGTATTCTTCTCCTTTGCTCAACAAATGGCGGTGGGATTGTTGTAAGCAACGTCAGGAAAATTTGGCAAACTTCAAGAAGTTGTCTTGGAAGTACTCTAGGCATGATATTAAATATGTCAGCGCCAAAATCATGCGACAATTTGTGTTCAGCTGGGACGGATCTAAAATATTCTTTCCTTACCATTAACACCTATTTAAATCCATTTATTATGCTAATGTACTCAAAGGCGTGGCTTCTGAACTTACTTAGTTGTTCGCCTTTAATTAGTTGGTCGAGCATAGTAAAGCAATCCGACAAACACAGTCACCTGTTGTTGGTTGTAAAGGTGTGGTGAAAATGTTGGAGAATAAACAAAAAAGGTCTCATTTTAAAAACCCTTTGTTTGTTGCAAAAAGCGGGACGGTTTACATAGATATGCATAAATATAATAATAATCAAGAATGTAGTCTCTTTTCTTTCGAGTTTCTATAAATTCGGTGCACTTTATCGCTCTTCCTGTCTCATTATAGGAAAGTTGTTTCCGAGCTCTATGGCTTCTAACATATGGAGACCGGTGGATTTTGGTGACGATGCCATCTCCAAAGGCGTTCTAGAAGGTATATCTAACTTGATAGTAGCGAATATACATGGTGACATGATATACAGGTGCGTTTCGCCGACATGTTCCTTTTTTATTTTTTTTTCTAAAGAGCCTCCGAAGAAAAAGACTCCACGCTGCAAAGTAATCGAGGCAGAGGAAGAGATAGTTCTTCAGTCGTATGAACTGTTTTCGACTGCCGGATGGGAAGCCGTTCTGGAAAACGTTAAAGAGAGAGTACGAGAGCCAATGAGGGGAAACGCCCTCAAAGTTAACAAAGTTAAAGATTATTACCTGCATACAAGTGCGAAAGCCGCCCTTAAGCGCATCCAGAGAATAGTGAACCGGAATGTTCAGAGATCTCTTCCAGCTCTTTAACCCCATCACCAAGCCACAGCTGCTTCCACATCAACAAGTCAGTCACAAAGAATGTCGGAGACAATTAAACAAAGCAAAACCCGTTATTCGAAGAAGTGTGGACCCGAATTAAGGAAGTTACGAAAGTTTGGCCATGCCGCCAATTTGAATTCTACCGATACCAGCGACGAAGGAGAGGTTGCCGACGAAGAGGTGGTCAATCTCGATATGCCGGATTCAAGCGTGGAAGAGAATGGAGAGGATCAAAAAGGGAAGAAGATAAAAAGGAAAAAAAAAGTCAGAGCATCGTGGAAAATTTGCAAAACAGGCAAGTAAGGCACACGTAAAGATGTGCGGGAAGGCAATGCAAATGCTGGACAAAATTCAAAATGTGCTTGAAAAATATGATACAAGTGATGACACGGATTAAGTTATATGGAAATAAATTGTAGTCAGCAAAGAAAGAATGACAATAAATTACGACTCTGTCACCGAAACTTGCTTGTGCTGAATGACTATTGTTAGTTCTTTTATTCTGACTTTCACACCTGAATCAAATTTGCATATTTAGTAGGTGTTTCCCACTACAGTGGTGGATTTGCGTATGTAGTGGAGTTATGTGAAAAATCTCTAGTAGTAGTAGCAGCAGTAGTAGTAGTAGTAGTAGTAGTAGTAGTAGTAGTAGCAAACTATTTTTTAGTCAGGGTGGCCCATTCAGCAATGTGGCTGGTATCCAGAGGGTTAGGGTTCAGATAAGGTACAGTACTGACTTTGGAAAGGCGGGGAAATGGGTTCCAGCTGCTGAAGTTAATGTCCCGCTGAACTTTAGTTACTTTTCGTTATTCTAGGCTTAATGGCTGACACTTTCGGCAATTACATTGCCGCATTCCTTATGGCTGGTGGAGTTGGAATCGCTGCGTCTCTGATGCCATTTATGCTTCTTTGTGTTAGAAGAGAACCACAGGAAATCAGTGATCGTGTTATTATTGAAGAAGCAGTCAACCAAGAACAATGGAAGGATACCGAAGGAGATGATTTATCACTACAACAACTCGATAATAATAAACTACGACCTATAAGTGATTCTGTGGAAAATGTAACTCTTAGAGCGCGACAATCATCGTTTTTGTCTTATAGACGACGTCAATCGTCTTTTACAGTTCGCCGACCTCGTCAGTCGTCTTTTCTTATGGCCATGGAAAGTCCCTTTGATTACTATCATGACCCTTAAGATTGAACATATCACGTGCACTATGTGTATCGAATGCCACCCGAACCATTTTAGTTGCACCCCCGGTGGGGGAGGTACTCCCTATGAAAGGGTAGGGATTTCACGAGTTGAAGTATAGGAAAAGGTAGGGAAAACTACCATTTAAGTGTTATAAAAAGGGCTTAGTTACAGTGAAAGATCTAACGTTCATATTTTGCTAGGAACCTTGTTTGAGAAAAGTCCTGTTTTCGTTTTCTGAAGAAGAAGGGATGTTGATAAAATAGAATGATGTAATCTGCTCCCATGATGCAATTCGGTGCGATTCTCGACCATACATTAAATGTTGTTGTGTTTATTCCTTGTCGTGTTCTTTACTCTAAATCCAAGCCAATCAACAGTAAAATGACACTTTGTAGGACCCATAAGTGAAGAAACCTGGAGCGTCTCATATGAGTTATATAAGGAATGCTAGAAAAATTTTCTAAGAACTTGTTAGAGTTAGTTAAAGTAGAAACTCTGTGTCTTCTCATAGACTGAATTCGCGTCCTCATTGATTGACAACAAGGACTTTAAGATACGGTGACTACGGACTACCGACTACGGACAGAACGAAAATTAGGACTGGGACGAGACACATTTGCTCTTGCTTCCTACTGTCGCAAGTTCACGACGGTGCGTAGTCGACAAATTTCACGTAGTACGGAGTACGGAGTACTGAGTCATGAAAAATGTACGAAAAAGGAAGTTTTAAGTTAGAATATTGACTGAGGAGTTTCTTCTTTCTAACACGTAAACTAAAAACCACCTCTGGAGCAATTTCAAGTGCTTTTGAACTCAGAAAAGCGAACAATTTACGGCTAACTTTTGTTTACTAATTTTGACCGCCACATTGTTTAACTATATTCTGTATATTCACACTTGCAACAAAACTTACAATGTTAACACTCTCTTTGAACTGTACCGGAACTCTAAGAACCTCGGCCAAACGAGGAAGATCTTCCTTGCTCACTCTAAACTCAATTAAGCATTCACTTGAATCAAAGGAGTCGAGTCAAAAACCATGGTACTCCCAGTATCATTTGTAGGCATCAAACAAAAGTACAAATTCTTCTTCGTCTATTATTTCATCTGCTGAAGCGTAAACCTGGGCATTTTGGGCAACCCTAAAACCCGGAAACCGGAAACCGGAATCCGGAATCCGGAATCCGGAAACCGGAATCCGGAATCCGGAATCCGGAATCCGGAATCCGGAATCCAGAATCCGGAAACGGGAAACCGGAATCCGGCGTTTTTTTGGTAGAATCCGAAAACGGATTTGTGATCCCAGATCATATGGATTTTTCAACACACACAAAAAAACGAAAATCCGAAAAAATATTATTCGCCCTGTAGTCATCGCCGCACCAAAGTGGATTTGTCCAGTATTGCCCTACAATTGTTGCAACAATTCATCAACAAGCGCATTATCTGCTCGTTTAAAAATCTATTTACGTTCAAAATCAATCACAATCTCAGGAATTATAACAAATGAAGTTATCCTGAGAGTAATGATGAAATCTCACCTGAATTGTCCATGATATATACTTTATGGCGTCCTTTACTGCGAGAAAGACAAAAATGGCGTGCAAATGAAATATTGGCGGGACGAGTAAATTTGCATCAAGACCGCTTGACAGGTGTACTATTTTCGGACCTTTCCCCCCCCCCCCCCCAAAAAAAAAAAAAACGCTCGGTTTATGAATTTCAAAAATTTAGATTTAGATCCACTCGGAGTGTGGATTCTTTAGATTCTTGATCCGTTTTTAACCCGTGAATACACGCACGCTTAATGAACGGGTTAACGTTAAACGGAGACAGATATGCAAATGAACACTCACTCGCTCCTTCTATCAGCTGTAAACTTAGTGACGTATTTTATAATGCTTTGTTACGAATGCGTTTCGTAACAACAACAGCGTGAATCCCAACCTCGTTCCCAGGGTCTCTCTTCTTCCCGCCGAGGTTGCGTGAATCCAGCGATAACAATAACTAATTTGTGAATATAAACAACAATAAGCTTAAAGATGTTTCGCATTTGGAGTCTTTAATGCGACATAAAATCGATCTAAAAGGATTTTCCAATCGAGACACGCGTTTTGATGCATATCTACTTTTAAATAACAAAATTAAGTCTTAATAGAGCATGTGTTCCTCGATGGCCTCGTGGGCTAAGGTGCCGGATTTGCACTCGGGAGGCCCGGATTCAATTCACGCCCGTGACATTTTTGTTTTCCTCGAACTGGACATTATGAAAGTGATTTTAAAAAATATCGAACCGTGTCAGTGTGAAAACATAAGCTTACCGAAATATTGCGTTGCGTGTAAGCATTTCTTATTCACGGGTTGGTTCTCAGGAGCCTTTGATTGGATTTTAGTAGCTGTTCTGGAAATGTCCACGGCATATTAAAGCGAGAATAGACATGCAGTCCTTTGCAGCAAGTGCTTTCATAAACATATGTCTTGCACTTCTTGCTCTAAAGTAAGTAAGTAAGTAAGTTAGTAACCTTATTAATGTGGTCTAATACACTTAGCTCATTACAGTATTGTAAGTATCGCTATTTTCCAGGTATTGCCACAAACAAAAATAAAAGAAAAACGAAAACACTAAGATATAATATAAAAATCAGAGAATATGTGTACAGTAATAATATAACAATATTTGGACGACGTTCAAGCCAACTTACTCAGTGCCTTCCGTTATTAGTTTTCTTATGGTGGCTTATTAGACGCAAAATCTCCTGAATAAGATAGACTTGAAGGGCCTAAGTCCGCTTTTTCTGGATCGTTTTTAATGATCGCATTTCATACGATGCTTCCTGGCGATCGAATTTAATTAAGAAATAAACAGTGATATTCTTTTTATTATAAAGAGGCTTAAAAAAGGATTCCGGATTCCGGATTCCGGAATCCGGATTCTGGTTTCCGAGTTTTAGGGTTTCCCGGGCATTTTGTACTTTTCTAAAAGACATATTTTAGACATAATATATAAAAACAAAGCGAGCCTTGTCTGGTGTGTACTTCGCTCTGTGTTCGTAGTCCGTTGTCTGTATTCCGTGTTCTCACGCCACTCGTTGTGTACTCGACCCAGTGCTCCATGGAAAGAAAAACGGCGTCCAACCGTAGTCCGTAGTTGCCGTATCTTAAAGTCCCTAACAGTGTTAACGTGTCAACTTTCGACCACTTTCCCATCATGTCTTAAAAACGTTATCTATGTTTTATAATAAAGTTTCGATATAACGCGCGCTCTGATTGGTTGAAAGAGCGTGCTTTATCAGAGTACAGATGCACGGAGTAATTGTGTCACGCCATCAACCAAAAAATGGCCGACCAATTCCCGGACTTCTCTCTCGGGGATTTGTTTGACCCGGACATCTTGTATGACAAGCCTCAGAAATTACAACGCCCGCCCTTCGAGTGAACAACTAAGAGCTTGTTCCGATATCCTTTCCGGTGCGTTGAGTGGAAGGCCACAGCAGTCACAGCAGCCGAGTTTCCCTGACGCTGTCATCTCGAGCAATCTTCTTCCCATGAATCCGACTGTTGTTCATTCACGAAACACAGCACAGCAGTTTGTTAAGTACCAGCCACAAGCCTCGAGCAGCTTGTTTTCTAATTGTCATGTTGATAACGTACAGGTTTTCATGAGCCACAATTCGGCCGGATTTCATTGAATATTTTACTGTTCGATCCTGTTTTTGGACTGAAAAACTACAAGCACTCGTGTTAAATTCGATTCTGTTTGTGAACTTTAATGGTTTGTGAACTTTGATGGTTTGACATTTTGACAGCTTTGGTCTTATTCAACCAATCAAATTGTTTGAACCATTCTAACAAGGATTGTGATTGGCTAATTTTAGCGTGCTTTATGAGAGTACAGATTCACGCTCACGCTACCTCTGTTCGTTTGGAAATTAAAGTTTGTTTTGAAAATTACGTGAATGCGTGTGGAAATTAATGGCTTCTTTATCATAAAACAAATAAAGAAGCCCCGACTGTGCTCTGTTCTGTTGTAAAGCACGCAGGAAGCGGCTAGAGCACTCAAGAAGTAGGGAGAAACACTCGCCTGCGGCTCGTGTTTCCCCCTACTTCTTTCGTGCTCTAGCCGCTTCCTGCGTGCTTTACAACAGAACAGAGCACAGTCGGGGCTTCTTTATTTGTTAAATCATCCACAGAGGTTACCAGTCTTTGTTTCCTTGCTATTTTTTCGTAATTGGGTAACGTCAATCCTTTCTGCCTCAGTGTGCAATATACTGCATGGAATCGCTTCTGTCCGCCATGTTGTTTGTCGTCGATAAGCGTGACACTAAGTGTGTGACAGATGTGTTTGTTCAGTTGAATCATGCGTACTTGTTACATTGAAAATCAATCTGCATGTTTATATAATATATCCCAGATATTAAATATGTCCGTCACGATTTCGTCTCCTATTATAATATGGAAAGACATTCTCTGAAAATTGAATCTGAGATCATTATTTTAGCCAAATGAAAATGGTCAAAAGCGCGTAACTCAGCTGCCGTGAACACCTGGCTGGTTGGCTGCACGTTCTATTAACATGGCTATTTGCTGCGCTGAAATTTCGTCTTACAAGCAAGACAGTCTTTGGTCGTGGTTTATTTGTTTTTGTACCTTAATATGCTGGATGCTGACCATCGGGTTTTCTAGCGCTTTTGGTGTAGCCTTTCCTGTTCTTATGGATTCATTCAAAACAACAAGAGAAAACACAGGTAGGTTAGTTGTTAAAATATCCATTTCAATAACTTCTAACACGTTCTATGGATCCGCATTAACGAAAAGCTTCGCCTGTTTCTCTAAGACTGTATTGTACGATGTTAATTTGGTTTTCAAACGGAATGGATCTGAGGAATTTATTTAGAACCTAAATAACTAGTTCAAATCGATCAGTGCAAATATGAAAGTTGTGGTTTGCAATCGTTTTACACTACTGCGCGAAGCACGGAACTATCATTATATTCCATTTCGACCTGAACTTGCGTTACCCGAAACAGCTGTCTGCGCTTGCTTTCTAGTTTTGAGCGCTTTAATATCATGTTAGGTTTGGCCACCTATAGTGCCATTTTGAGAGAATGCCTTTTCACATTGTTTGATCTACCCTTGCAGTAGTCTGTTTTTCCTTGTCACTGTGTGTATTGATCCAATGTGGTGCAATAG
Source organism: Dendrophyllia cribrosa (assembly GCA_024195265.1). NCBI lineage: Eukaryota > Metazoa > Cnidaria > Anthozoa > Scleractinia > Dendrophylliidae > Dendrophyllia > Dendrophyllia cribrosa. The sequence goes on from JAJLRJ010000005.1 coordinate 18,850,695, forward strand.
ATCGTTCACGGTTTTGCAGTTCAGTTTCAAGTTGTGTTAATTAGTTTATGCGACAGATATCAAGTTAGACCTTTTGAAAACCTTTATAACATGCTCCAATATACACCACCGTACACCACCAATACTTCTCTATGGCTCAGAATAGGTCTTTTATGCTTTAAGGCATTTCTATTATAAAGGTTTCATTCTGGCTTTAGATCAAAGCAAAACCAAACCCCTCACAGTCAAAACCGTCCAAGTGTTGCTAGCTGGGTGAATTAATAAATTGAAAATTTGATTTAATCCATTACGGTTGGGTGGAAACTCAAGGAGTGCGGAATGCGGAGTGCTGAAAGTGAGGATTGTGGAAAATGAGGAGTGTAGAAAATTTGGAGTGGGAAAATGTGGAGTGCGAAAATGTGGAGTGTGGGAAATGAGGAGAGTGGATGAAAGTGTAAAACATGGGCATAAAATATCACAGAAAATGAGATCACAGAAAAAGCTGATTTAATAATAATCTTGTTTGTCTGTTTTCGACAGTTTTTATTGTCACAAGAATAATAATACAACGAAGCTTCCATTTGTACAACGACAACTAGGATGACTACGTGCAAGGCAACGTCACAGAACATGAGATTCAATGAGCAAAAAAACAAAATGGCTCAGCGCGTGTGCAATACAGTTAAGTCCGTTTAAGCCAAAGGGTTCTTTGGTGAGCGCTCTTATATAGTTAAGAGCAATCTTTCTGCAGGTGTCCGCGCGTTTGTTTCTTAAGAAATTCTTCTTACCTTTAAAGTTGTTACTATCGGGGGATCGCTTACTTTCGGGAATTGCTAACAACCTCCAAATTACGAACTTCAATGGCGGATGAAATATATGAGTGATGTTGTGATCCTCGCAGTGATCATATCATGACACATGTCTCATCGCACATATGTTTCATGTTTAGAGGTCGAGGTGATCTCCATAACAAATTAACGCATAGGAGGAGCATTGTCATGCTTCGGCGGTACAGTCTACTGAATCTATACTATGAATACTTGCAGTTCATTTATGCGGCTAATATTGTCTTTTATTGAAAGAAATAGCCGACGTTTTAAGTTATATGTAATATTTTTTTAGCCTATTAATTTCTTTCAATTTCCTGTACTCTCATGACATTTATCCTTCTTATACTCGCTCGCATCCGGCGATAGAAATGATGTATTTTACGAAAAAATATGAAAAATAAAGGTGAACTTGACATATCCGTTACCGTTGTAAAAGGTATAGTTCTGTCACAAGTAAAACAAGTAAAATTTAAAATACAATTTAAAGGGTCAGCCAGAAGTAATTGTTCCACGAAACCAGGTCTTTCAGGAGAAATAACAGCGAACTTTGTTTTTTCTTTTGCAGCATGGGTTACTTCCATCGTTTATGGTGTTGGCAATTTGCTTGGTCCAGTTATGGCCGGACTCGTCAACAGATTTGGGTTTCGAGTTACCACCATATTAGGATGCCTGTCGTGCTCAGCTGGCCTTGCAATGGGTTCCTTTGTTCCAAACATTATCACCCTCTACATTGCCTACAGTTTACCTTTTGCTGTGGGTGTAACACTGATTTCTGTCTCTGGAACCATCATTGTTAACCATTACTTCGCTGCAAGGAGATCTGTCGCCCTCGGTTTGGTCACAGCTGGTTCAGGACTAGGGACAATGATCCTTGGTCCTGCTCTTCAAGCATTACTGGACGTTTTACATTGGAGGAACACTTTCCGTCTATTTGCTGGGCTTTTGGCAGTTACCTCTCTCTTGATGTGTTTTCTCCGACAGGAGACATCTAGAACAGATGAGCACAAGAAGGCGCCTTTAAGGAAATTTCGTTTAAATTTCTCGTTGTTAAAAAGTCCCGATGTTCTCGTTATTTTAATAACACGTGGAATCTTTACATTCTCTCGCTTGGTGCCTTTGGTGCATTTGGTAAGTTATGTTGATAATGTTTCATTAAAAATTATTCCTCTTTGGTCATTATTACATGACAACCACATAAGCAATATGCAGTTCTACAAAATAGCCAACAAGTTGAACATTATGGGTTACGAAAAGTACAGTGGCTGTCGATAAAGATAAGCGTCGATAAAGATAAGCGAAGTCATGCATGTCATTTCCTCCCTTTTAACTCCCCTTGTTTATCCGCGCCTTTCAACTGCAATAGTTCACACAATCTTCATGATTATGCTGCATATATTTGCAGATAAAATACTGTGATGATCTCGGTATTCCTGCTGACAAGAGCTCTACAGTTTATCTGTTTATTGGCATATTCAGCACGTTAGGCCGTTTTGGAGGAGGTTTTTTGTGTGATATAAAGTGCATAAACACACGACTTCTCTTTCAAGCGGCGACCTTTATTATGGGAGCCGCCACGATGCTACTTACTCTGGCTAAAACCTACGGTGCATTGGTCGCTTATGCCATTGTGTTTAGTGCGGCAGATGGACTGATGATCACAACATTTGTTATCGAATGCTTGAAATCCGTGGAGGAATGGGAAAAAGCCTCTGTATTTGGACTACAAATGATGTTTGGCAGTGTTTTTGCGTTAAGCAGTCCACCATTATCAGGTAGGTTATGATATACCTCGAAGTCAGTGGATGGTTTTTTTTTTCTTGGGATTGTCCATCGTTAAGTAGTTGTTTACAGCGCAATTGTCTCTTTTTGCCCGACGTTTTTAGTACCTTTCCAGTCCTAGCTTCCAAACAAAGAATTTACCGTCACTTGATTGCTTTCGTCATCATTCATGACAGTTTGAGACACGTCAATAAAATGATTTTTTTTCACGTTTTCCCTCTGTACTTTGGTTATTTTGGCTCTCTGTCCAATTACATGCGTTTTCTATTCTAGCATTGTTCATTTAAAATATTTTTACCATAACTTTGCGTCCGACTACGTTGTCTTTCCATTTCTTTTGCCACTTTTTAATTTTATTCAGTGAGAGATATTTTCATTCTCACTTTTCTTATTCTGCGAATAAAGCCGCCTAGCTGTCATTGCTCCTGGCCGCTAGGGGCCTAGGGGCGATGAGAGGTGGCTGTATTCACAGGCTACAATTTTCTCGACTTTCATCATCCTTGACGTTCTGATGGCATCGAATAGTTCACCTCTATTCTGGCCCAACCCAAATTTCTTATTGTTCGAATGGCGGTTTATTTTCATCCTTCCAGAGCTTTCGCTTTTTAGCTAAATGTAGTAGTAGTAGTAGTAGTAGTAGTAGTAGTAGTAAACAATTTTTTAACCATGGTGGCCCGTTCCGCAATGGCTGCATGGTATCCAGAAGGTTAGAGTTCGGATAAGGTACAGTACTGACTTTGGAAAGGCGCGGAAATGGGTTCCAGCTGCTGAAGTAAATGTTTCCCTGAACTTTTGTTACTTTTCGTTATTCTAGGCTTAATGGCTGACACTTTCGGCAATTACATTGCCGCATTCCTTATGGCTGGTGGAGTTGGAATCGCTGCGTCTCTGATGCCATTTATGCTTCTTTGTGTTAGAAGAGAACCACAGGAAATCAGTGATCGTGTTATTATTGAAGAAGCAGTCAACCAAGAACAATGGAAGGATACCGAAGGAGATGATTTATCACTACAACAACTCGATAATAATGAACTACGACCTATAAGTGATTCTGTGGAAAATGTAACTCTTAGAGCGCGACAATCATCGTTTTTGTCTTATAGACGACGTCAATCGTCTTTTACGGTTCGCCGACCTCGTCAGTCGTCTTTTCTTATGGCCATGGAAAGTCCCTTTGATTACTATCACGACCCTTAAGGTTGAACATATCACGTGCACTGCAGTATATGTATCCAATGCCACCCCAACCAATTCAGTTGCACGAATCGGTATGCAGCTAATATGATCACTTTATTCAACTAACTAAGTATGTAACTAATTGGATCACTTTATGCAGTTAATAGGAAGACATGCTTTTAATTTAGTCTAGACACAAAAGCCATACCCTATGCGGCAGTATAGATTTTAACACGACATAGTAGTAGATAAAAGTATTTGTGCAGTACATATAGATTTTAACTGAATTTATTCGAAGATGCAGAAATTCTGCCCAGATGAGTTAGTCGGTGTAATTTACATTTTGACTGAATTTATTCATGGATGCAGAATTTCTGCGTACTAAAGTCAGTCGGTGACAGCAACCACAATACCATGTAATCAGTGCATATTTCTGGTATGCGAATAAAACAATTGCAACTATAACAAATGTTGTACTTTCCGAGTTTTAGGTAATGCACTGAATGACTAGAATGGAGGATAGGGGAGTAAGAAGAGCTGCATGTACATGTTCCATTGTATTGTAGACATTTGTTAATTTGGTGGGGGAGAGAGGGGGTTGGAAAGGGTCACACTTATAACCATGTTTATGGTACAGTAAAATCTCTTTATCTATTTAAAAGTGGCCCTCTGTTTGGGGCTTACCCTCTATTAAGTGGTCACTTGTCAAATCCCAGAAAATGAATCCCTACCCATACTTACTGTACCTTCCCGAGGGTGACCACTTAATAGAGGTTTCAGGGGATGGCTAAGGAAATAAATGCAATATGTAGCATATATACAATAAGGAGTAATAGAATGGTTAATTTATATATTGCGAGATGTCTGCTTCGTAATTATTAAGTTACGGTTTTGAGCCACTAGTTGGTCGGTGTTAAATGTTATGTGCTTTTTTGCTTCGTTACTAACAACGAAAGGTGGTATTAAAAGACTTTTGACTTGGCTGTAGATTGGGTGCACTACTCAATCCAGCAGGATATGCAGTGCTCTACTCTAGATCAAGAAAGATCAAAAACTTATTTCAGTCCTTTATCGGTTATTATCGAAAAGCTCAATTAAACTGAAGACTATGTGGGAAATGTCTAGACAGAAGAGCAACCTTTTCTTGAAAATGTAAAGGCACTGTAACGTTTACACAAAACAAACTACTCATTAGCTTATATCGAACAAGCTGCTAACAAATGGACTCCCTAGACCAAAAGAGCATGTCACATGCGTGTTATCAGTGTAAATATCAGTGTAACATGTTGAATATTCTAGGAAAAATTAGTTTTCAAAAATTTACCAAGATTGTATGTCTATCAGTGGCAAAAGCTGCCACACAGCCATACATTCTCTGTATAATTTAAAGACTTTAAAGTTTCATTTCTCGAAAATTGTTTAACATAACACACTCCAACTTTCAGAGAGAGTTAGGTTTGCCAAGCTCTTTCGATTAATGAATACTGAATGGAGTTGTTGTTGTGTCGTTTATACTAACATATCCCAATGAGGCAAAAAAGAAAACAAATACACTTCAATCCATCAGCCAGTTTGTTGATGAACGCGCCTTAAAGTGCCTATCACCCCTAGAAAGTTATTTTCAGAATCAACTCTATGTACATTGAATAGTTGAATGGTAAAAAAATTCTTGTTTTGAATGTCGTGTAAGTGAGTTATAGAGATTTGAATTTACAAAATAAAAAAAAAATAATAATAATAATGCTAATTAGATGTCGTCAACCCGGGAATAATTTATAATACAACTACTTGTTTTCACCTCCACGTAATATGTTTTATGAATCAGTTGACTATCCACAGTTTGTTTTTGGCATTTATCAAATTAATTATCCTCAAGCTGTAAACTGTGCATTGTAAATTGGCGTAGAAATAATGGCAAAGTCCCGGGTTGACGTCATCTAATTCTCATTTTGTAAATTCAGATCTATAACTCACAAACGCGACGTTTAAAGTGCCTATGAAATGAAATTTATTTTTTTATGTATCGAAAGTTTCACCTTTTTAGACCTTGGAATAAAAGGTTTAAAGTGTTAGGGACGATGCGAAATGCTTTTTTATGGTCTCAAAGTTAGGTTGTTGGCGCTAAAAAGTGGCTCCAATTTGTGCGCGGCCAAAACCAGTGTCATATTACACTGTGACGTAAATAGTTGTACAAACTGCTGCGGGAATATAGAGAACAAGAGAGCTGACAAGAGACGTCGCTAGAGGTGGACCAATATTATGTGGCGAGCGGCCTCAAACATACGAGATATTAGAATTCTTCGATAACAGAGAGTGTAACAAAGCTTTATTTTGCTCCAGAGGAAAATAGGCCGGCGAAATACACGAAATTTGTTCGTCGACATCGGAAAGGGTACGTCAAGCGATGTTGTTTTCAATGAAAGCGCTTATTGTTAAGATTAATATTATTTTGCAAAAGAAAATAACATTCCGGCCGGCGAGGCCGTTTAATCAAGCATAATTTTTCCAATCCATATCCTGTTTGGAAGTTTCTTCAAGCCTCGGCTCGACTGGAGAGCCGTCGAAGTCAGTGAGGCCTACAAAAATATACTGACTCGATCGGCACTGACTGGCGAGTAATATAAATGTTTATACGGTATTCCGAATTATAAAATTCAAAGTGCAGCGACGCAAGTGTTCACTGGAAGGCGTCTATTCTACGGAACATCTATCAAAAATCTACACGTACAAATGCGTAAGACTATTCGAAACAAAATACATCGCTGAATCATTGCGTGTTCGATCAGATAAATTTTTATACAATGAAATATAAATCAGACATAAATGTAAACACGATACTTTGAACTCACTTACAAGCCGCCAAGTGGTTAAAATTTCCAGAAACGATCAATCGCTGGCAGGACACTGAACTAAGAAGCATAATTATTACGTATATACTTGAGTTCAAACATTTTGAATAAATAAATAAAAAATACGCTATCAAGACACCTTGCCGCTAAAAATACACCATTCACATTCAATTCAGCAAGCCGCCGGAAAAACACCATCTCGGATATGTATAACATATCAGTATAATTTAGAAACTTTCAACTAGCAAGCCGCCAAGACATATCCTTCGCATTGAAAAAAGAACTTTAAATAGACGAGCGAATTGCCAAGCCGATAAAATAAGTTCATAACCTCCACGCGCGATCAATGAACTTCAGAGAAGACCGGCCGAGTCGCTAATGCGCTAATATCATGATTGTTTGTACTACAAATATATCGTTCGCGTTCGATAAACGCTAGTCAACGAGCCACTAAAAAGAAATAACAAAAACGCCTCTGCGTTCAATAAGCTTACAACTCAACTGGCGAACCACTGAGACGCTGTGCTACTGAAATGTATACCTTTCACGTTCAATAATCTAAATGATCAAAGTCCGTCTTCTTCATGTTCACTTCCTTCGCTCAAGCGGCACAGTCGGTTCGTCCCGCTACGGCAAAACTACAGTGGACACGATCATTTCAGTTGATCAAGAGTGATCCGAAACTGATCCTCTTCACCTTCAGAGGACAGTAAAGAAACAAATTAGGCGCTGTCTGACATTTGTACAGCCAAAAACGTTGGCAAAATGACCATCGCGCTAAAGGATTCCAAGGGAATTATAGTGTAAACAAACCAATGTGTCATACTATTTACGTAATTTACGTCATCACGCACGCCCACTCGCCCCCAGGCTCTCCAAAAATTGGAGCCACTTTTCAACCGAAGTGACGCATCTTCGAGGGGCTAAAAAACCGATTTTCTTTTTTTTCCTCGGGAAATGATTATTGTTTTCGTTCTTTGGACATAATAAACTAATGAAAAACGAAGAAAAAAAATTCATTTCATAGGCACTTTAAAACAAGAAATATTTTACCATTCAACTATTCAATGCACATAGAATTGATTCTGAAAATAGCTTTCTAGGGGTGATAGGCACTTTAAGAACAACTTTCAGATTTATGTATCAATGGTTGAGACTTGCTCTGCTGGTACGCTGGTCGTTGCTGTCGCTTTGAAACGTTGTACCCGAGATTCAGTGGCGACATGAATATTGTTTGCAGAGGGACGATAGCAACATAGCATTGCCTTGAGTTTCTTCCTGAATCGTTGGTTGATCAAAGCATACACAAATGGATTAACGGCAGAATTGAAGAACACCATTGTGTTAGTGATGGTGACGGTATTAAGAACATTGTAGGAGGTAAAATACATCAATAGGTACACCACAGAGCTTGTGCCCCAGGAGATTCCAAAGATGATACTGACAGTAACAACCATCAAGGTGACTCGCTTCCGTACCTTTATCACACCCTGTGTATAGAGAGATGTTTGACTGAGAGATTTATAAAAAAAAAACAGCAGATGAGAGTTCTTTGAAAAAGAATGGAATCACTTTTCTCAGAGATGAAATTGTACAGTTCGCGTCACAAATAATATATATAGATAGGCTGAGCCTATAACAGCGTCGCCCTCTGAACAAGCTTAACTAAGGTGAAACTTAACTAAGGTGAAAGGTCGGAAGCACAAGAATTAGATTGACGACCGAGCTATTTTTTAATTTTAGCAATTCAATTCCAACCGTCTGCACAGTACATTTAGACCGTACAAAAGTTCACAAAAACAACTTTTCCTCCGTCTAGAATAACTAGTACGACTACTTTCCGAATAAAATACAGTCGTTGCTTGTCAAAAATTGCCCGAGAAACTGATTTGGAAATCAAAATTGCAAAAATACACAAACATATTTGCATAAGGCGACGCGAGTGAAAATATGAACTATGAAATCTAAGTCTTGTTTTGTTTACATAAAATCGCTTTTCAATCTATGTAATAAATGAACAAACACATAAAAATGGACAACACAATCTTCTTTCGAAAAATTTTATCCAAATCGCCATTAGTTTATGTTTAAAAGCAAAACGCGAAACATTTGTAGCGCATCGAGTTCGAGCTGCCTTCGATGAAATTCAAGAAATCGATACAACTGTTTTAAAAACAATTCTCCAAAACTACACAAGAACACAAAGAAAAAGTTAATCACAGATTGATATCAACATAAATTCCTATCGAAAAATGTATTCTGTTTTACCTTTGAGACCCTCGCTTGCTTGGAAATTCTTTAAAACTCCGCTTCTTTGGTTCTGAAATCCGTAATAAAAACAAACATCTCCCCGCATTGAAAAACGTATGAAGCTTCTTCGAAGCAAGATTTCATCCCAGAAAGCTCTTCTTTTTCCACTAAAGCGGCTTCTGAGTATCCTTTAATTAGTATCCCTGTCTTGAGAAGCAAACCGCGAAAAAATGTAGGGAAATCACGACTTTACTTCTCCGCTCCGCTGTGTAGCCGCGCGAAAAACAAAGCCTCGGTTTGCTTTCAAAATTGCTAAGATCCCGGATGTTTTGTGGCGTCATACGCGCATGTTTTGCGACGTCATGCGCGCCCGCGAGCTAGCCCAACGCGTACGGGGCGGGCGGCGGCGGGCACACGACGCGCCCGCGAAACATTCCGCTAGCCATGACCATTAAAAATGACGGGCATAGGTTCTATGGGTATGGGGCCTCGCAGCGGGCCTTCGGGCCGCGAGTGCTCCGCTATAACCTTGTCACATTTCTCGCACACAGATGTCAATTAGAGATATTGTAACAATTGAATACCATTAAAAGGAAATATTAAAATAAGAACAGAACATAATAATTATCTCGTTTTGTTTATTATAAACAAGCTTTACCTATTTTTCTCTTTTGATATAACAAAATTGTAGCGCATTTTGACATTTTTTAATAATTGATATTTCTTTATTTGACCCTTACCTTTTGCTGACTAGTAATTCCATTTTCGTCATTTCTTTTGAACCACAAGGTGTATACAACACAGGAATATAATCCACTCATCACTGCTAAAGGAATAACTACCATAACTGAAAGCCACGCCACACTATAAGCCTTGCCCATCCATAGTTCAGGAAAAATCTCCATGCAGAAGCCGATTTTTTTCTCATAGTCAGTGACAAGGAAATCAGGGATGATGACAATCACTGCCGAGATCCAGCAAGTAGTAATAATAACCTGGGAACAAACAATGCAGGAATATGAACTGCTAGGTCACTCAACTTTAGCATCACATCTTCTCTTAATCTAAATATGTATACAAATTATTAATCCAATGGCGAAATCGAATCTTTTGTTCAAAATGGAATGACTTTAAAGGGGCTATGTCACCTGTTTTTTGAATTACTTTGAAAACTCAAAAACCATATTTGTTTTAATGGAAACCTACAAATAATGATCCAATCTTGTTAACAAGACTCTACCAGTGCATAGAAACTGGTATTCGTTATCTTTGGCTGCGGATGGCTAGGATGGAAATTGATTGCAACATGAAAAAATTCGCCAATTTTTTCAAGTTCCCTTAAGTGTCGTGGAAAAATCGTAAAAAAAATACTTATTATGGTTTGTCCTTCTTTGAATAAATCACTTGATATTTTCTTCTTCGTGTTCTGAGACCATTTTTATGTTTGAGCAAAGGTACCTTGTCAACTATTTGGTGTATTTTGACCAAAACACAGCAGAATCTGCGTGACAATGCTCCATATAGTTTTTTGGCGCGCGAGGCATGGGCACTAAAGTGGCGCGAGCGCGCGTTTGTTTATTTTGATGACGTCACGAAAATAAAGAGGTTTTTACGGTAACTGAAACGTTTATTGCGCGAATTCCACATGGTGAGTTTTTTTTTAAAATTGACAAATTGGTAGGATTTTCTTTGTTCTCGATCACCAAAAAGACAACGATTTTTGTACATGCTCAAACCCAATAAACGCGAGAAACGAAAAGTGAGAAAATTGCCGAAAATTATGTACCTATTTTTTTTTTATGGCTTTGTCAGATTAGACTTACTGAATGTTTCTTCTGTTTCACCAAAAATCGTGAATATTTACCGTGTAAAAACCGAGAAAATCCGTTGAGAGGTTTGCTAGCCTTTATCAACAAGCCCAACAACTCAATCATTGGTTGCCATGGTAACGAGACAAGACTGTCAAATTAGACTTCTCCGTAAACGAGAAAGCCTAACCTACGTGTATGTGTATATTATGCCTAGTATAGCGAAACAAAACTCTTGAAAGACAGCAATAAGGTCGTGTATACTTTATTTGGAAGATAAGAATAAGAATAATTAGTATATACTGAAACAGTGGATAGCATTGTTGGCGCGCTCTGATTGGCTACTGAAACTCGGAATAGCAAGTGCTATTCACGTCCCAGCAACTCGCGAAAATTTGCGCGCGAAAATTGTAATCGTTGTAATATCCACCACTACCCACCTCCACTTCGGTGAATAGTTTTTAACTATATGGAGTCACCTTAAGTCATAGCTAGACATAATCATAATTACGATTGACCTCTTCGGTTTAAAATGGTACTAATACATACTAGATATAGAGACCTGCAGTTATGCACTTCTACGCTGGCTATACTTGTTAGTTACTGATTTTTAATATTTTAACACATTGATTGATTGATTGATTAATTAATTTATTGATTTGCACACACCTTCACCTTGCGCTTCGTGAGTTTCCCTTTGTTTCCAAGCGGATACATCACGGAGAAATAACGTTCAATGGCGACAGCAAGCAAAGTAAAAGCCGAGCAAGCCCCACCAACCCATCCAAAGTTACCAGCTGTCACCAGTCGGCACAAAACTGTTCCAACCAGCCCATCTGGGTGGGTGAAAGTGCTGCGAAAAAGTATCTTTGGTGCGAGCAAAGTAACGTACACTACATCCGCTACAGCTAGGTTCAAAAGGAGATAATTTATAGGGATCCTGTAAAGTAATATCAATGTTAGTATAACAGCAGGTGATTAACAAATATTAAGAAGTGAAAGCAGGAGGAAATAAACTTAGAGTAAAGTGTGTGGCTATTTTTAGCGGTTTGAAAACTCCCGTCGGGACCTGAAACTTGCGACATTTTGAGCGCGGCCAAAAAGGTATTTGTGACGTCATTCCTGTGTTCGATCACAACAAAACAGGGCGGAGAAGGGGACGAACCCGGGGCTGAAATACTTTTCAGCCGTTTTTAATCGAAATAATCCTTGCCAAAACTCCACTGTAAAACGAGCGACGCGCTCAGTTGTAAACACACTAATGACGTTACTAGAACCCAGGTCAATGTGTAATATGCCCAATTTGCGTCGCTTGTTAAAATATGTTCCTGCCACTTCAAGTGACTTATTTTTCTATTAAAATAATTCTTAAAACACCTTTTTTCAGATTACCGAAAAAAATGGTAGTGAAATTTCATTTCATGTGCACTTTAATTTAGGCAAGGGGCGGGGGAGTGGCCGCGCTGATTTTAAACATTTATAACTTAAAAATAATTAAATCTATAATCACAGGAGCCGATAACCACCAAACGTTCTGAGTTTTTCTTAAAATTTATCTGGAAACAATTAAAAAGTCTGCTAATAATATGTGATTTTACCATGGTAACCATGTTTGACAACCAATGTTTAAATGAGGTAACGTGGTAGCGTAGAAAACAAAGGGTGCAGTAATTTTGACACCTTTAAAATATTTTCTCAATTTTATATTTCATTGTTTTTTATTGCTTTTTGGTCAATTTTGGTACTTTTCTGATACCATGAAAATTTAAGATGGCGGATCCAAGATGGCTGCTGTTTGGAGATCATGATCACCACGCTATATGACCTCATCAGATCATTTGACCAAGAAAATGCCTGTCTGAAAAGGGTTTTAAAGGAGAGCCATAGGAGAATATGGAGTAGTCATAAAAATTTGAAACCATTTGATTGTTTCCTTTTTATCAATAGGACTCGGTTTTTGTGATATGCCTAATTATCTTGGTAGTTGTTATTTAAGAGAAATTTCACATAACCCGTGAAATATAGAAATTAGAAACTCAGCACTAAACACTAATTCTATAGATGGTTTTCACTCACATAGCCTGTGAACAGGCTTCTTATTTGGGGAATTGGGTTAGGTTAAAATCGGCGAGGAAGCGAGCCGAGCGCGAACTGGGGAAGAGGGAAGGGGCGGCGAAGCCTGTGGACTCGCCTTTGATGCCGCCGTTCCATGATACCAGAGTCTGATATCATGAGCTGATTGGTCAGATCACTTGGTGTTGACAGGTATGCGGTGACAGACGACACATGTTGACATCTCAAATACCTTGCGCCTTAAATTTGCATAAATATTCCATTCGCTGGCTCAAATGATAAACAAACATGACGAGTCGTCGCATGCAATTTTCAGATCTCGATTTTGAGAAAGCTTTGAGCGATTCGTTGCGAAATTTTCGCTTATACCGAGGCTTAAAGAAGAGCAAAAGCTGTGTCTAAAGTCTGTGGCAAAAAAGCAAGATGTTTTTGGAATTTTGCCGACTGAATTTACAAAACAGCAACCATGCTACAGATTATCTGTTGGATGCCAAATCAAACGCTATTACAAAACAACGGGAGTTTATCCTAGCTCCACTGGGACACACTACTCAACTACAGAACTTTAAAACTAAGGAGCTAAAAATTATTGCAATAATTCATGATTTCAATGCAGTGGAGAGACTCGGATCTAAGATGCCTATTACCGTGTGGCCGGAAACACTATAATTCGCCGAGATCAAAAGGTCAATATCATCGAAGAAAACAAATTCATAACTGTGATCTAAACGCGCAATTCTCTCTGAAGTCTTACTGGAAAAGCTTTATACTTTAGGTTTTTTAAATACTTTTTTGCGAAGAGTGGGAGTCGTGTTTAGCCTGTCCATTTTTATACTGCTACCGATGCATTCAACAGATTAAAAACATGACAACTTGTTGACATTTTAATTAACTTGTTGTCAATATAATAACAGAATAATTACTAGGGGGCGGAACGGCGGCATCAAAGGCGAGTCCACAGGCTTCGCCGCGCATTCCCTCTTTCCCAGTCCTCGCTTCGCTCGCCGATTTTAACCTAACCCAATTCCCAAAAAGAAGCCTGTTCACAGGCTATCACTCACATGACCTTCAGTCCTGTGGGACTCAAATGGCAAAGGCCATGGCGGCCATGTTGGTGCACATAACAAAAGAACTTCATTAAAGTTCTTTTGTAGTTGTGCCCCAACATGGCCGCCGTGACGTAACGATGAAACCACCTGTTGAGTGAAAGGCCTGAATTTTTTCAGGTTGCTTTTTTCAACTGCATAAGTTGATAGCACACCGCGAGGATCGCAAATTTCACTCATGTTTATCCGCAGCTCACATATATGATTGATTACTTCTATTGTTTTCTTTTGTTTACTTCTGACAATTTACCAATAACTATTTTATTTCACGGGTTTTGTGATGTCACTCTATCGGTTTCGACCTCAATTAGTCACAAAAACGGCCTCCAATAATTATTTGTGAGTATACCTCATATCTCGGTTTCTCAATATAACAACGCAAACAAGAGAGTTTCCAACGACGTTTGCAATGGTGAGTATAGAGAGCACTGTTATTGCTGATTCGGGCATCACTTCTAAAGGTTTAAGCGCTTGCTTTACCCTTTATATGTACCTGAAAAAAAAAATACAATTTTTAACCCGTGAATACGCGCAATACAATACAATACAATGCAATTCAATTCAATGCAATGCAATGCAATGCAATGCAATACAATACACTACAGTAAACTGCAGTACAATACAATACAATACAATACAGTACAATACAATACAATACAATACAATACAGTACAGTACAGTACAGTACAGTACAGTACAATACAATACAATACAATACAATACAATACAGTACAGTACAGTACAGTACAATACAATACAATACAATACAATACAATACAGTACAATACAGTACAATACAATACAATACAATACAATACAATACAATACAATACAATACAATACAGTACAGTACAGTACAATACAGTACAATACAATACAATACAATACAATACAATACAATACAGTACAATACAGTACAATACAGTACAGTACAGTACAATACAATACAATACAATACAATACAATACAATACAATACAATACAATACAATACAATACAATACAATACAATACAATACAATACAATACAATACAATACAATACAATACAATACAATACATATTATACCACTGTTGCGCCATTTTACCGTATAAGGGCAAGAGAACACGCAAAATATGCCAGCGTATTACACTGTAAAATCCCGGTTTGACCGGTGTTAGCTAAAGGAGGACGAAGAAAAAAATGGCCGGACTGGACGAACCAAATTTCGACTTGTTTACAACTTTTCAACTTGACTTTTTAGACGACGAACTTATTGCAGCAGCCGACTCTCTAACTGAACATATAAAACACTGAAACAACCCAAACTGGTATTACTATTGAGGAAAGTGAACAAACTGAACAAACCTGAAGACAGACAACTTAACGATACTGATATTAAAACATTTATTGAACAGAACAGAAACAAAAATACAATCAAAAAGACAGCAAGTGACCTTAACGTCTTTTACAGATGGGCCAAATCTGTAAACGAAACTAGACGACTGGATGACATACAGCCACAAGAACTGGACAAGATTTTAGCTCACTTTGTTTTAAAAGTACGTAAACAAAACGGAGACGAGTTTGAGCCTGACACGCTAACTTCACTGTTTAGAAGCATTGACCGTTTTTTACGTGAACGAGGAAAAAAGTACAGTATACTTACAGACATACAATTTTCCACGGCCAGAGAAGCTTTGTCTTCCAAAAGAAAACAGTTACGTCGCGCAGGCAAAGGGCAAAGGCCAAATAAAGCCGTCGGACTGAGCGAGGATGAAATCCAGCAGTTGTGGGAAGAAAAACAGTTGGGAGACCATTCTCCGCAAAGCCTTTTGCGTACCATCTGGTTTAACAACACTATGTTCTTTGGCTGGCGGGCTCGTGATGAACACCACCGAGTTAAGTTTGGCGACTTTAAGATTAAACGAGAAAACGGTCCCCACGGAAAAGAGTACGTTGAGTGGATTACCGAGCGTGGAAGCAAAACCCGCACTGGTGAACATGAATTTGTTCCCGACCGCTCTTTCAACCCCAAAATGTACGCTACAGAGGGACCACGGTGTCCAGTGAGAATCTTCCGAGAATATCTGTCCAGGCGACCACTTGAGATGAACAGTGAAGACGCCCCCTTTTACCTGGCAGCCATTACTAAGCCTGCTTCTACGATCTGGTACAAGAAACAGCCACTTGGCAAGAACTCGCTTGGTTCATATATGAAGTCTATGAGCGAGGCAGCAGGATTGTCCGGACGACACACCAACCACTCCGTACGAAGAACCATGATCTCAACTCTTCGAAAAGAGAACGTCGAGCCTTTAAACATCATTGCACTCGCTGGACAAAGAAATCTGAAGTCCTTAGACAGCTATTCCAGCACTTCCACAGAGCAGCAAAAGGACATGTCAGCAAAACTCAGCAACTACATTGAAGATTCCAAAACAAGCAAGTCTCCAGTTGAAAGCAACATCCTGAAGCCTCAGATTGCTTCAAATGGCCAGCACGATGATGGAGCCAAAAATATGTTCACTGGAGCAGTCTTCAACAATTGTCAGTTCACCTTTGCCGTCGATGCACATGGCTTCGAAACTGGCGAGCAATTCAGCTTATTTCAGAGGAAAAAATTTAAGAGAATCTTGCCTCTTTCTGATAGTGACGATGAACTTTAAAGAAACTTTGTAGTGTTGTTTAGCCGATTTAGAACATAACTTTCACGGCCGCTAGAACTATTTACGGAGTTTTTTTGAAAACTTATTTCAGTCGTGTAAAAATGAATGAATGAAAAATCTGACACGACGCAAAGCTATTTTTAATCGCCGTGTGTCAAAAACATGTCATTTGTCAAATAAAATGCATTTTACTGGCTTTTTGTTTGCTCACGTCACTCACGCGCGCCATACGAAGAATGAGAAAATTGCCGCTTTCTGTACTGAAAAAATAGATGATTGATAACAGAAAAAATTCAGTGTGGTATAATAAACCTCTTATTCGATGTTTTGGGAGATAATACGCGCGGACATTTTACTCATTGCTCGCATTTTTCCTCGCCCCCGGGGGGCTCGGAAAAATACTACACAACTCGTAAAATATCCGCGCGTATTATCTCCCAAAACATCGAATAAGGGGTATAATACAGTACACTACAATACAATACAATACAATACAATACAATACAATACAATACAATACAATACAATACAATACAATACAATACAATACAATACAATACAATACAATACAATGCAATGCAATACAATGCAATGCAATGTAAATTACTTAGCGTCGTTCTAAAACACTCAAAATGCTTTGGAATGTCTCCTTGAATTGCATTTTGCACAGCTGCGCAACGATGACTAAGGCACGGTTCAAACGCCGTACTTTCCATGAGCCGTACTTGTACTAGAACTCGGGCCGACCCAGTTTATTTCAGAGCGGCTGTTGATTCAGACGCCGTTCAATCAGCCCAACTTATGTAAATGAAGTAATAGAATAAATAAGTTAATAAGTTAAATAGGGCTTTCCTTTCAATGTTTAGAAATGCGAGATGGAGGAGAGCACGCCTACAAAGCGCTGTACGGTTTATCATATCACAGAGGCGACAGCTAGTTAATGCCTGTTTTCTATTATCTTTACTGCTACTGTCTAACGAGGAAGCAACCCCTAAATACAACCGCTCCCGTTGCCGACGGATAAGAAATCGGGGATGGTTTTACTTGGTTTGGACCGAATACAGCCATACAGTTCTCAAGCATTCTGCGATAAGCCGCCATGTTGCGCCACTAGAATACACTCTAATTTAAATAAAATGTATTTTGTGGACGCCAATATTCTAGCGCTTGGCTCATGTGCGGTACGGCGTATGAAACAACAGTTGTACTTCAGCCAGACTTTACGGTTAATTGCAATTACAATAAATTATAAAATCATTAACATAATGTGTCTATTCGATACGGCTCATGGTTAGCACGGCGTTTGAATCAAACGCGAACCAGAGCCGTATTATACGGCTGAGTCAGCCGTATAGTACGCCTGAAGGCGAACCTAATGTTTCAGCCAAACTCAACTGATTCAGATGCCGTACTTTCCATGAACTTTTAAAAAAAGTTTCGGTACGGCTCATGGAAAGTACGGCGTTTAAACCATGCCTAAAGCACCACCGAGCGCAGGCGGTCCAAGCTCATAAGCAAGAGTCACGTCAAGGGCACGTCCTGAAAATCTGACAGTGTTGCCTGTGCACCGAGCCAGGGAATCCATTTGAGAGATTTCAAGGTTTCCGTAGACGAAATTTTGGCCCCTTGGATATTTTAGGAAACTTTTTTGGAAAGCTTGCAACTTGCCCATGTCAGATTTCAACCCGGGTTGGTCTCCCAAAACTGTGTCACCATTGTTAAGTGTAGTAAAAGTAAGCATTGCGAGTTTGATTGTCAAGCATTTGAAAGTCGATGCCACTAACATGTGGTCTCCAGTTCCACATTGCGTCTATTATACCATCACAAGAGAACATAAAGCTAAGAGAGCGAATCCGCCATACATACCCTATTCCAATGAAAATGTGTCTCAAGTTATTTTTAGAACGTACCAGTCCTCCGCGGAAAGTATGATCACGCGCGTTGCGTGGATATTTTCGTGGATGTTTCGCATGAGTGACTGAAGAGAAAGATGTCGGTCGAAGTGGGAATGAATGCACGAAAACATCCACGCAACGCGCGTGATAATACTATCCGCGGAGGACTGGTACGTTCTAAAAATAACTTGAGACACATTTTCATTGGAATAGGGTATGTATGGAGGATTCGCTCTCTTAGCTTTATGTTCTCTTGACCATCAAAATACGCGCGATTGATTTGTGAGCCATTCGATTGCAGGTCAAAATCTTCAAATTAGAACAGCATTACTTTACATCCAGCCAGCAGTCAGTTTGGTCTGCTTAACATTTAAAATAAGCCTGTTATCGGAGTATCAACTACATACCGTAACGTTCCGAAAGTAACGACCCTCGTTACTTTCGGATTTAGCAGCCTTTTCGTATTGCTACTTTCGGAGGGTCGCTACTTTCGGGTAGCTAAAATGTGTACCGTACTTGGTAGGACAGACATGGCAGGAAACCTCTCGCCGTCTAAAGGACACTGTGGTCCATTCTTTTGTCAAGTGTGGCATTGCCCTCCCAATTTCGGGAAGCAGGGATACCGAGATTAATATTGATGGATTGGCTGACTATAGCACTGCATGGCGAGTCTGCCCGGATGTAGAGGAAAGTACCCCTCATTACGATTCGGATACTGAAGTGTCTAATTGATTGCCGTAATTTAGGATCCAAGTGGCACAACTTGTGCGTAAAATGAACTGTCAGTGTTTAAGGTGGTTCGATACAGTTTTCTGGAGACCGTACCAACATTTTTCAATCGGCTTTTAAGCGGTCTTCTCCAAGTCAGATCAACGTGAAATTTTCACCACTAACTGGCTTTGAATTGAAGTTTGGCAAGATATATTTTCTGGTAAATCGATATTGCCATGACAACGATAAACAAGAAACTTAGAAATCAGTAAAAGTGAAATTTAGCCCGTTTAAGATTTCGCATTGAAAATCCCACATAGGCATCTTAAAATATGGTATATGGCATATATATTTTGTAAGAATAAAAAAATTCTGTGTGTTTGAATTAAAATAAATCGCAATAACATTTCAAACCTTACTATTTGTGTACTGGTATTAAATTGATCGAGAGATTAACACTGGTTTTGTGAAATTACTTAATGATAATGTCAAAAAGTAGCTTGATGTTATTGTCGCGTTCCCCAACCCCGATGAATTGCGAGCCAGGTAAACGCCGTTACAACCAGGTGCCACGATTCTCACAGTTACTCTGGTCTTTATTTAAAGTCTCTTTCATAGCACGTGGTGGAAAAACTACAATTACAATGATACGTAATGATTAAAAATATACTTAAAATATGGCGAAATCTACGGAAAAATCAAACAAAATAAGAACTTACGCTGTCCTTCTCCAAGCTCTACAATGTCTGTTTAGTGAACGGTTGACTTTCGCGGAATAACGATAGAATAAGTTCAACACTAAAGTACAGTACACTCCTATTCTCCGAAAGTATTTTCCGACAGACACGACAATGGGGCGTAAGCCTAAATCACATGACGATTAAGCAACTAATTAACTAATTAAGTAGACATGTCCGGTAATAAGCGTGACTCGCGTGACACTCCTCGCCCAAGGATGCCCGTGGATCCTTGCTTCGACTACAGTCACCGATTCCTATCTGTAATCTTAGTAATCTTAGTGAACGGGAACATCAGCAGAAGGGACCAATAGTACGAGAGCACTGATTGGTCGTTCGTATGTCTTCTTCTGCCCGTCTCTGAAAGTCAGCACCGTCGCCTTCCTCACCCTTCCGTCTTCACTCTTGACTGCGTCGACCACTCTGCCCAGGGGCCAGTTGTTTCGGTGGGTATGCTCGTCCTTCATCATGACGATGTCTCCGACAGCTACATTCCGACGCTCTCGGTTCCACTTCGTCCTCGCTTGTAGATTTTGGATATATTCCCGTCTCCATCTGGTCCAAAACTGGTCCGCCAGGAACTGAACCTGTCTCCATCTTCGTTGGGCATAGACGTCCTGCGCTGTGAAGCTGCCCGGGAGAGGACCAAGTGGACGTGTCTTCTGCGTCAGCAACATTGCCGGTGTCAACGGTAGAGGTTCGTCGATATCCGATGGTAAGGCTGTGATCGGGCGGGCATTGACTATCGCCGCAACTTCTGCCATCAAGGTAGTCAGCAGCTCGTGGGTTAGCTGCCGCATTCCTAACTCCAACAGCATGGCATCTAAGATGCGCCGGATGGTGTCTATCTGTCGTTCCCAAACGCCACCATAGTGGGATGCGTGGGGCGGGTTAAATAGCCACTCACAACCTTGCTCCGATAGGTACTTTGCCACCGACTCCTTATCCATCTCCGCTAGGGCTTCGTCTATCTCGGTCTTCGCACCAACAAAGTTGGTGCCTCGGTCACATCTCAAGTGTAAGGCAGGTCCTCGTATAGCGAAGAAGCGCCTCAGGGCACACAGAAATGAACTGGCGTCCATTGTCTCTAAGAGCTCGATATGGATTGCTCTACTGGCCAAGCACGTAAAGACTAATCCCCAGCGCTTTGCGTTCGCCACTCCTCCTCTTGTCCTCCTAGTCTGCACCGTCCATGGTCCGAACACGTCGAACCCTACGTTTGTGAAAGGGGGTCCAACCTCTGTTCTGTCTGGCGGCAGGTCTGCCATCTGCTGTTCTAGCATGGAACCTCGTAGCTTCCTGCATGTCACACACAAACCAATCAGCCTTGCTACGGCTGCATGACCGCCTACGAGCCAATATCCAGCGTTCCGCAGGGCACCGTGGGTGATTTGGCGTCCTTGGTGATGCACTGCTTCGTGGTAATGGCTTAACAGCAGCTTCGACACGTGGTGCTCCCTTGGTAGAAGTATTGGATGCTTCTCTTTCAAGCTTAGGTTGGACCGGCGAAGGCGACCGCCGACTCTCAGTATTCCGGCATCGTCGACGTAGGGGTCTAGCCGGTAGAGATGGGACTTCTTTAGTTTCCTCTTTCTCTCTTTGACACCGTCGCGGCCATCGCCGTTTTGGGGGATAACACTCGCGATGGCGTCTAACTCTTCCTTGAAAGCTTCGTACTGGACGGCCTTGATGATGATATCGGTAGCCTGAGTGAGCACTTCGGGGGATAGGCGTTGTTCAGGCTTATGCTGTGTTGCCTTGTCTGTTGTGTTCCTCTGCTTGAACAGCCTCACCTTGGCTATAAGGACAGCAATGGCACGCCTAAAGGCCAGCCAGGACAAAAAACCTCTTGGAAACGTCTTCGCGCAGTGCACCGGACTCCTGTGGCTTAACACTAGTCGTACGAGACTTCACCTCCTTTCGCACCTCTGGATCGTCTGCGTTGAGGCTCACTTGATCTGCGTCAAGTATAGGAGCATCGACCGTGACGTTTCTTAAAAACTCGGGACCGTTAAGCCAATCTGATTCGGTGAGGTCTTTCGCCCGTAAGCCGCGTGTAGCCAGGTCAGCAGGATTGTTGCAGCTCTCCACGTACCTCCACTGGTCAGGTGTAGAGCTCTTGCGTATGATCTCCACGCGATTTGCTACGTAGATATGGAATCTTCTGCTCTCGTTGCGGATGTAACCTAGGACGACCTTTGAATCAGTGTAGAACACCACTTCCGATATTGCCATGTCTAACTCCTTCACTATTTTGTCTACAGCTTGGACTGCTGATACAGCTCCACAAAGTTCAAGTCGCGGGATGCTAACGGGATTGATTGGCGCTACCTTCGCCTGACCGAACGCGAGTGATACAGCTACTTCATCCCTGATATTGAATAGGCGGAGGTAAACGGCTGCTCCGACTGCTCGCTGACTTGCGTCTGAAAACGCATGGATCTCGACCCTTGTAACTGGTCCGAACTCTCCGGGATGATAGCACCGTTGTACAGAAGCTTTCTCCAAGTCCGGGAGCGCGTTCCTCCAACACTGCCATCTGTTTGCAAGTTTCTCTGGAAGTGAGTCGTCCCATCCTAGAGGTGCAGTGGCAGTTGTCTTCTTGCCCATGGCGACTAGTTCTTGGAGCAGTAATCTACCTTCCAGCAAGACCGGTGCGGCTTGGCCCAGGGGGTCGTAGATTGAGTTCACTAACGACAGAACTCCGCGTCGGGTGAACGGTCTGTCAGGCACTGATACCTTGTAGGTGAATACATCTCTCTCCAGGTTCCAAAAGACACCAAGCGAACGTTGTGCTGGTAGCTCGTCGTGGCGCAAGTCTAAGCTGCGAACGTCCTTAGCTAGATCTTCTGTGGGGAGGGCTTCCATTACTGTCACAGAGTTCGACACTACTTTATGAAGTCTAAGGTTTGCAGTGGCGAGGGCAGCTTGTGTGTCTCTAACTAGCTTGATGGTCTCTATTGCAGTTGGTTTCGAAACCAGGCCGTCGTCCACATAGAAGTTTCTTTCCACAAACTCCTTTACTCCAGGCCCGAACTCCTCGCCGTCTTCGACTGTTCTCCTAAGGCCATATGTGGCTACCGCGGGACTTGGTCCATTCCCAAACAGGTGGACAGTCATCCTATACTCTATAATGTGCTGTGAAGGATCGTTATCCTTGAACCATAAGAAACGTAGAAAGTTCCTGTGTTTTGGGTCTACGTGAAAGGAATGGAACATCTGCTCCACATCGCACATTGCTCCAATGTCCTTGCGGCGGAAACGGGTTAATACTCCGACTAAGCTGTTCATGAAGTCGGGGCCTGTCAGCAGTTGTCGATTGAGGGATACACCTTGATACTCGGCTGAAGAATCGAATACCACCCGAATTTGGTCTGGCTTCTTCGGGTGGTATACTCCGAAATGCGGGAGGTACCATACTTGTCCAGGATCTTCGCGGGACGAGATTTCTTCTGGGGGTACCGGGACTGCGTGGCCTTTATCGAGGACCTTTGCCATGAAGTCAACATAGTCCTTCTCCATCTGAGGTTTGCGTTTCAGTGTTTGCAGCAGGCCATTCAAACGTTTGACCGCGTAACTCCTGTTGTTTGGCATGAACACATTGTGTGAACGGAACGGGAGAGGCATTTCCCAATTTCCTTGTGCGTTCTTATGGATGCCGTTTTCCATAATTTCGATGAATCTTTCCTCTTCAATTGATAGACCTACGTCATTGTCGCTACCGGTCGTACGGTACATGTCTTATTTGGTTGAGGTTACCTCACCGTGCTCATCATAACTTTCTCTGAGTTCGAGTTTATTGGGGCATCGGATGATCTCGAATTCCGCCTCTGTGTTCGCCCCTGCGAAGGCTCCATGGACGACACAGGTCCTCCTCGCGCGGACATGGATAGGTCCGTCTGTAAGATCTAGGCATGCCTGGCCTGAAATGGTCCATCCCAACACCAACTTCTGAGCCCAAGGTGCACCTTTTGGGCCGTTTTTGAATGCTCTCACTTTTAGGAGTTCAGGTGCATCTCTACCAATTAGGAGTTGGACCTCCGCCTGGCTGTCGAGGGGTGGGATCTCGTCAGCAATGCTACTGAGGTGAGGATACTGCATCGCGATCTCCGGAGTTGGTATTTCCCCCTTATCTTGTGGAACGCCGTCACACTCTATCAGGGTGGGTAGTCTTGATGTTCTCCCATGGACTGACCTTACGACCAGGCCTGTGACTCTACGTCCATATCTGACTTCCTTATCCCCACCGCAAGTTGAAAGGTAATACTTCCACTCAGGACCTTTAGCGTCCAGCTTGTCCGCAAAATTCGTCGTTATTAACGATGCATTACTTTGATCATCTATGATTGCGTACACTCGATGAATGTCGTCAGGACGGTCTTCCCAATAGATGTCCACTAGCACGATCTTGCTGCAAGAAAGTCCACCCGAACTGCCTTTGCATACTGATGTGCATTTGGGGTTTACGTTTTTTGGATTCTCTACGAGTGTTTCTCTATCCTTGGCTACTCTCTCCTTCTTCTCTTCTCTGCTCAAGTGAAGGAGGTCTGAGTGTCGCTCGCTTCCGCAGATACTGCACTTGATACTCTCCTTGCATGCACTGGCTACATGATCTGGCGAGAGGCAGCGAAAACACAGCCTCTCTTCGAAGATCCATTCCTCTCTTTCTCCAACTGTCATCTCGTTAAAGGCCTTGCATTCGGTTATCTCGTGACCGGCACTGCTGTGATAGATGCAATATTTTACACTACGAGGCCCTGTGGCTTCTTTCTCTGGGACCCTACCGCTGTCCGGGATCGTGTCGGTCCTAAGTACTCGTCCGAGTTCGGGTTCAGGTTCGAGGAAAGGTCTTCCTTTGCTCTCCTCGCGATGGCGACTTACTCTGTTGCTGTTTGGTGTGATGACTCCGGCAGAAACATTTGGGTGGTTTTTCTTCCTTGCTTGGCTCTGGATCATCGCAGAGAATTCGTGAAACGTGGGGTAGGCATCGTTGTGCTTTCCTGCATAGTCCACTATTTCTTTTTCCCATTTACTCCGTAAGTAGGCTGGGAGCCTTTCTACTATTGGGCGTATTGCGATAGGGTAATTCAGACAGGCTAAACCCGGTAGGTGTGCCATTTGACAGGCCACATCCGCACACAAATCGGCTAGTTTTTGTAGCTTAGCGTTGTCTTTTTCACCGAAGCCAGCTGCAGTGCAGAGCCGTTCGATTAGGGCCTGCGTGAGTGCCGCTGAGTTACCGAAGCGCCTTTCTAACTCCGCCCATAGATCGCCTAGTGTGGTGGCAGGGTTGTCTCCCTGTCTCTTCCTGTAATTGTCCACTAGTTCCTGAGGATTACCGCTTGTAAAACTCCTGAGGTAGTTAAGTTCCTGTTCGGGAGCAATGTCCGCATCTCTCACCATCGCCTTGAACGATCTTTTCCACGAGTGGAACATAGCCACATCTCCTTTAAACACGTCAGGGTGGCATTTAGGAAGGCTCTGCTTCGCTAGTGTTGCTACAAGTTGTTGGTTAGAAGCAGCGAACGTTTCTAGGGGGATACTTGAGAACTGTTCTTTGGGGGTAGTGAATCTAGGGGGGTGGGAGTAGCTCAATGTGTGCGGCGCGGGAGTAAACTGTCCCAGACCATTGGTATGTTGGTTTGGGAAGACTTCTCGTTGCGCGTTCGTGTGATCAACTCTCGTTTCAGGAATTTCAGCAGAGGCGTGTCCCTTTCTGGGGGTGTGTCCCTTCTCAGGGGTGCATCTGTCCCTAGGGGTGTGTCCGTCCTGAGGGGTGTATTGGCTCTTGTGGGTGTGTCTATTCTCCGGGATGTATTGGCTCTCGTGGCTATCCCTAGGGGTGTGGTCGTTCTCAAGGGTGTATGTGACCTTTGGTGACGTCATGTCATTGTCACTTATGGGGGAACTGGAATGAACCCACGCTAAGGTTCTCTCTTGGCATTCCGTAATGTCCATGTCAGGGAGTTTGAGAGAAACACCTAATTCCCCTTCGACTATCGACTCCTGGATTGCTTTGAGCCTCGCGTTTGCTACGGCGACCCGTTTATTAGCAGACATGATTGCAACATCTCTCTCATGCTGTGCGCGTGCTTGTTGTCGGCGCCTCTCTTCCTCCGCTTCGCGTTGTTTCATGTCGTTCTCCCTTTCTGCTATTAAGCGCTCGTAATCAGCCTGCTCTTTAGCTGCCGCCGCTTCTGCTGCAGCTTTCATTTTCATCACGCTGGAGGACGTGGACGCGCGCAACGAACCGCTGCGACGCGAATTACGAGACTTCACAGAGGATATTTCTGACGATTTGTCAGATTTCTTAGCATCCTTTATTAGCTTTATTAGTTCGAATGAATATTGTAAACTTGCTTTCTCTGATACCAGAAGGGCTTTACCCTGGAAGACCCCATGTTTGTCTTGACTATAGAGATTAGCTAGCTCTTGTACAATCAACTCGAATTCCTGTGTTGCGGTCATCAGCTCACGTAGCGTGTTGCTAGTGCAGAATTTCAGGTCTGACGCCTCTACGGCTCTAATTACAAGCCAAAGTTTTTTCTCTAAATTCTCCGCTTTTCTGCGTTTATTCTCGACTGTATACTCTAGGGCTTTCTGGGTCAATTTTCGGTCCCTTTTTTCCGTAGGATCAGCGTCTGGGAGGTCAAATTCTCCGGCTGATTGTGTGTTCTCCCCTCGCCGACTCATGCCCGATGCGTCTCCTCTCGGCGACAGTAAATTGTTTAGATGCTGCTTACCTCTGCGAGTTTACTCCTCCAGAATGAATGGTAGCTTTTTCCACTGTCGCGTTCCCCAACCCCGATGAATTGCGAGCCAGGTAAACGCCGTTACAACCAGGTGCCACGATTCTCACAGTTACTCTGGTCTTTATTTAAAGTCTCTTTCATAGCACGTGGTGGAAAAACTACAATTACAATGATACGTAATGATTAAAAATATACTTAAAATATGGCGAAATCTACGGAAAAATCAAACAAAATAAGAACTTACGCTGTCCTTCTCCAAGCTCTACAATGTCTGTTTAGTGAACGGTTGACTTTCGCGGAATAACGATAGAATAAGTTCAACACTAAAGTACAGTACACTCCTATTCTCCGAAAGTATTTTCCGACAGACACGACAATGGGGCGTAAGCCTAAATCACATGACGATTAAGTAACTAATTAACTAATTAAGTAGACATGTCCGGTAATAAGCGTGACTCGCGTGACAGTTATGTTTGTAAACCCTGAAAGTTTTGTGGGTGTTTCTTGGTGTTGCGGAAGCCATTGTTGGTTAGCTTTTGTGTTGTGGTGTGGGTATTGTTCAGTGTCTTTTGAATCTTTTGTTTTACGTCATTTGGTGATCACACCATCCGCAACACCAAGAAACTACCAGTTTTGTTTACTTTCTCTTTTGCGATCTTGAGAACTACCTTTTTTCCTAACATCGCATCATGTGCAATTTTTTGGGTAATTTTCGATTTTAATGGCTTTTGCAAAAATCTGAGAAACGGCTCGATGGATTTTTTTAAAACATTCACTGTGCATGCTTACCGATGTGCAAAATATTATCTGAAAGTTTCATTAGCATTGATTCACTGGAACGCCTTTAGATTTAAAGATGAAGACGACGTACGAACCGGCCGAAAAAATGGCGTTACAAATTTACTTTTTTAAGTTATTCTCAGTAATGATTTCAAATCAATGCGCACTACATTCTTCCGTGATTGAAACATTGCAATGTACGCTCTTTGATGCAAATTTCTTTGTATCTGTTTTCTTTTGCGTTCAAAACGCCTGCTGTAAAAACGTTTTCAAAACGCAAAAGGGCATTTATTGCTCAAAATAATCCTAAAAAGAGACTTAGGCCATCCCAATAAAATGTTTCGTTTCCCATCGCCCGACCGACCCATGTGTTTAGAAAAGTAAAAAAAAAAAAAAAAAATTCAGATACACTGTCTGACAAGCAAAATTTTACTTTTTAAACATGTGATCAAGGCTTTATTTTAAATAGAAATCTTTCATATTTAATTTATTAGCCTCCATTGTAGATAAGGAGTAAATTTGGATTTGTTAAACATTGGCAATCGAAAGTACACGTGTAACCAGGCCTTCTTACTGAGCATCCAGGCTTTTTCTGGACTGAGGATCCCTCGGTCAATTTTCTCTTTTTTTTTTTTTGCCCGACCGACCGACCCACTTTCACGAGAGGGAAGGCGATGGGAAACGAAACATTTTATTGGGACGGCCTTAAGGGAATCTGGAAAGTAGCAAGGAGAGTAATAAGGTACAATCATGCTCGAATATAGATAATAATAGATGCACAGCAGATCACAACGAAAGTATAAATCACGGAGGAATGCAGTGTGCATTGATTTGAAATCATTATTAAGCAAAACTTAAAAAAAGTAAATTTGTAACGCCATTTTTTCGGCCGGTTCGAACGTCGTTTTCATCTTTAAATTTAAAGGCGTTCCAGTGAATCAATGGCAATGAAACTTTCAGATAATATTTTGCACATCGGTAAGCATGCACAGTGAATGTTTTAAAAACATCCATCGAGCCGTTTCTCAGATTTTTGCAAAAGCCATTAAAATCGAAAATTACCCAAAAATTGCACATGAAGTGATGTTAGGAAAACAGGTAGTTCTCAAGATCGCAAAAGAGAAAGTAAACAAAATTAAACTTTCAGGGTTTACAAACATAACATCAAGCTACTTTTTGACATTATCATTAAGTAACTTCACAAAACCAGTGTTAATCTCTCGATCAATTTAATACCAGTACACAAATAGTAAGGTTTGCCCGACCGACCGACCCACTTTCACGAGAGGGAAGGCGATGGGAAACGAAACATTTTATTGGGACGGCCTTAAGGGAATCTGGAAAGTAGCAAGGAGAGTAATAAGGTACAATCATGCTCGAATATAGATAATAATAGATGCACAGCAGATCACAACGAAAGTATAAATCACGGAGGAATGCAGTGTGCATTGATTTGAAATCATTATTAAGCAAAACTTAAAAAAAGTAAATTTGTAACGCCATTTTTTCGGCCGGTTCGAACGTCGTTTTCATCTTTAAATTTAAAGGCGTTCCAGTGAATCAATGGCAATGAAACTTTCAGATAATATTTTGCACATCGGTAAGCATGCACAGTGAATGTTTTAAAAACATCCATCGAGCCGTTTCTCAGATTTTTGCAAAAGCCATTAAAATCGAAAATTACCCAAAAATTGCACATGAAGTGATGTTAGGAAAACAGGTAGTTCTCAAGATCGCAAAAGAGAAAGTAAACAAAATTAAACTTTCAGGGTTTACAAACATAACATCAAGCTACTTTTTGACATTATCATTAAGTAACTTCACAAAACCAGTGTTAATCTCTCGATCAATTTAATACCAGTACACAAATAGTAAGGTTTGAAATGTTATTGCGATTTATTTTAATTCAAACATACAGAATTTTTTTATTCTTGCAAAATATATATGCCATACACCATATTTTAAGATGCCTATGTGGGATTTTCAATGCGAAATCTTAAACGCGCTAAATTTCACTTTTACTGATTTCTAAGTTTCTTGTTTATCGTTGTCATGGTAATATCGATTTTACCAGAAAATATATCTTGCCAAACTTCAATTCAAAACCAGTTAGTGGTGAAAATTTCACGTTGATCTGACTTGGAGAAGGCCGCTTAAAAGCCGATTGAAAAATGTTGGTATGGTCTCCAGAAAACTGTATCGAACCACCTTAAACGCATAAGAAGTACTTTTCGCGGTCACAGTTAACTTTGTCAATAGGTTCTGTTTTTTTAAAGATGTGAGCATATGCATATGAAAAGAACTGGTTTAGAGAAAAAGGTTTGATTATCTCTATTACGTATGCAACGGGCATTCAGAGACGAAAGGAATACTTTTTGAAAACAAATGTTGTGTACCTTTTAGTTTAAGAGTATTGTGTTGCCCTTTGAATAGGAATGTCAAAGATCATTATAAATATTAAAAATAAACCTCGGATCAGTTTGGTATAGCTTGTTATATCTATCATTTCCGTTATTTCTTGCTAAAAAGGGAAATTGCTTTTGAGGTCGCTACTTTCGGAGGTCGTTATTTTTGGGGGTTCGCTACTTCCGGGATTTGCTAACACCTGTGAAATTTTATCGCTACTTTCGGAGGGTCGCTACTTTCGGGGAGTCGTTACTTTCGGAACTTTATGGTATCTGAATGAAGTCACGCTTGATAGCTGAAGCTCTTCAGGTGTTGATGTATGCTGCACAGAGCAAAATGCAAGAGCATCCGGGTATTTCCTAAAGCATTTGGGAAATTTTTAATGTGAATATCAAATGGTAAAGGGCCTAAAATGCTCCCTTGTGGAACGCCTAGCACGATGGGGTGGGACTCGATAAACTTTGTTTTCTATCGGCGAGTTAAAAGACATTTCATAAATGTTGTAGTCCAGTTTATACTGGAATTTGTTTAGGATTGAGAAGCGTCAGTTTTAGTTGAAGGGTAATATCTTCCAAAAACTTCTTAAAACTTAAAGATTTCCACTGTTTTCGCATTGAAAATGGCCGAGGAGCTTGAACCTGTGTTATGGCAGGAATCGAAGAGCTTCGAGCGATGAAATCCTGCTTCGAGAAACTTCTCATCTGTCTATATCATAAATATTTTTAAAGTTTTTAAAGTTTTTTCAAACCACCTCGCTAGGTAGTTTAGTCAGGTTAACTTTCCATTTCTGTCAATCATCTCCGCTTACGCGGTAACTTTTTAAAGTTAGCTGTTAAGTTCAGTGACAACATGTCCCTGAGACATGTCTCCACGACATTTTCATGTGGTGTGCAAGCGCTATGATTTTTCCCTGCTACATGTCCCCGCTACACTCCCTGCTACATGTCCGTCAGTGTGTACTACACAAATTTTTGTCGCTGCCAGGTGGTCGCTGCTAAATGTCGCTGCGACATGTCCCTGCTACATGACCCCTCGTGTCTGACCACCTTAAAACTTGTCAAGGCTAAACTTGTTACAGAAAACGCGCTCGTCTGTAACGTGCTTTACGCTCGGAAACTTTACAAACTAGCAATAGGCAAAATATAAGAGGTCATTTATTCCTTATTAATTAACCTGGCGGTATGGGCTGTGCTGCATGGGCAATACTGCCCCGAGGTTGTAGTAATAGGTCCGAGTGGATATTCCTTAGTACGATCCTAAGTAAGCGAAGTTATAAAAATGGTTATAGTATAACATAACTAAACTCTTAATTCATGATCATCATAAATTTACTATCGAAAAACGAAGAGACATGCTGTATCCATATTACCCGTGGACAGCTGTTGTGCTCTTGTGAATTCGTCAACATGGAATAGCCGTCGAAAAGCAGAGGACTCGAATTCCTGTTTACAATTACACAAGAAAGAGTTTTTTCTATTGTTCTTTTTCCTTGCCATATTCTGGAGTGGGAAAATAGCAAGCAAAATAAAGGTGTTTTGTTATAAATGCCTTGCGTTTCTAATTTTCAGCTACAACGTAGTGACGTTTCGATCAAAGCAGGCATAGAATTGCAGTTCGAGTTTCCTTAGTCAGACTTTACAATACTGCCAGGGACTAGGAATAATTTAAATGGTTTATATATCCTCCGAAACCAAAATGAGTTAAAATAAGTTATTTTTAAGGCTAATACATTTATAGCATACTGAATGGTTTTAACCACTCACTGTACACAATTTACTCATTTGTTACCTTTAAAGGTATAAAACCGCAGCCCTCTTAAATATTCTGAGACGTAGCTTGTGGGTAAACATCAATTACTGGTGGCCTTACTCAGTATACCTAAATAATCAAACCATCTCACTTTAACTGTAATAGTGACAAACATCGTTTGGGCATAAATTTATTTTCGGAGTCACCTCTCCGGGTTACATAAACACCTGCTTGGCTTAAGAGTGGATGTCTGTAAATATCGAGAATCCGAGGACAGAGGACAAATTAATTTCGAATTTCTTTTCATTTTACCAAAAGAACCTATTTAGTGACCTATTTTCGAAAATGGGATTAAAAGCTTCGATTTCATATTACTTTTTCAAAAAGAGATGTATCCGTGAAGGCTACTTTTGGCTTGATACCAACTTCGCATTCGATTAATTGAATTATATTGCGCTGGAAGT
Organism: Dendrophyllia cribrosa; assembly: GCA_024195265.1. Classification (NCBI taxonomy): domain Eukaryota; kingdom Metazoa; phylum Cnidaria; class Anthozoa; order Scleractinia; family Dendrophylliidae; genus Dendrophyllia; species Dendrophyllia cribrosa. Next base: position 18,882,686 of record JAJLRJ010000005.1, read on the forward strand.
ATTTCAATGACGGCGAGCTAAAGAACGAAAATAACCTAAGCAACTGCGAAATTGGCCCTTAAGCAGGTCTTTAAAATTATGAAAACAACATTTACATGTTTTAGGCTATAATATTCATATGTTTCTGTTTTTATCTAGGACGCATTCAGTTAAAATATAAGCTATAATCATATGTATATATCTGTCAGATTGGTCGACTTTTATGTCGACGTATCAAAATACGGCACAAGTCTTTGAACGGCTCAAGTTAAAATAATGTTTAAGTTAGCTTTTCTCGCCTTTTCCTTGTTGTAAGCAGCAAAAATACAAGAAGTCTTACAGAGCTATCTAACAAAAACCATGGCTTGCTTGACATTACAGCATTTGATATTCGCAAAATGTTGTTACAGTTTCATTATTTACACACAGTATACTGTGATGCAACACATAGAAAGGGGTGGCGAATGGTACCTTCAAAATCGTGGGGCTCGGTAAATTTTGGTCCGGTCTCGAAATCTCGGCGGTTTCTGTGTTAAGTCAGTCAAAGTCTCGTTTGGCAGGTGCTTTTCTGTCTCGGAGTCTCGGATTTTGTTTGCGCAAGGTCTCGGAGTCTCGCCGGGATACTTTTGTCAAACAATCGGAATTTTGGCTGACCATACTCCTATTTATTTAAAAAAAATATCGCGTTTGGTCACTAAAATATACAAACACAAGTAAAAACATTATACGTTGGTATTAATATAAGCTAAGTATGACCAGGGTTTTCATTAAGATTTCAAGGCCAAGTACCTGATCTAGAAGACTAGTCTAATACCGTAGAAAGAGGGTCTGAATGGGGTTAACACTTAATCTTTGAGCTCTGTAACCCCGGGGGAGGGTACTCAACAAAGTTTTGTACGGGGATGCTCCGCCCCGAGGTCCAAACCCTTACCCTTTCATATACCGTTTTTGACAGAAAAGGTACCCCTTTCATATACCTTTCATTGAAAATGGTACCCCTTTCATATACCTTTTATTGAAAATGGTACCCCTTTCATTAACAAATTTACACCGGTTTTCCGTGGTGTGGACTCTTATTTACCACGATTTACGTCATCACATGGTCAAAATGTTGTGGACTCACAAGGCGCAGCAATATTTAGAAAAAAATACAAGGAAAAATCGAAGTCTTGTTACAAAACGTGACAGCAAAGAAAGAGCAAGCGTTGTCTATAACTTTCTCGCAATCTGATTGGTTTTTTTCAAGCGCGCGTGATGTTAGCGTTAGCACCGTTGTCTGGACTCTCATTTACCACTCACGTCGACCAATCAGATTGCGAGTTTAGCGGCAATTGTGGTAAAATATAGCCTTTACGTGCGTCTGTTTGATATATTTTGAAAGGCCGTTTTTATAATACTTAAATCGCAGTTTTCCCTATTTTTTTTATGCTTCAACTCGTGTTTTCCCTACCCTTTCCTATTCTTCGTGAAATCCCTACCCTTTCACATACTTCAACTCGTGAAATCCCTACCCTTTCACATACCGCCAGCCTAAAAAAGGTACCCCTTTCGGGCGGAGCATCCCCGTATAGCTCATTATAGGGAGTACCCCCCCCCCCCGGGTCTGTAACATAAAACAGTTAAATTTTAGGCATTTTAACACTAACGGTAAAAAATTCACCGTAACAGTAAATTTTACCCACATTGAACCAAAAACGGCTCCAAAATTGTCGGAAAGTTGCCCGAAGGTCATTTGAACGTTTTCGATCATTTCCGAAGATTTCCGAAGACTACCGAAGATTTCTGAAGAGTAATCCGAGAATAAGAATGTAAATCGTAAATCTAACGAGTATATCCCCTGGGGATTCCCCCTCTTCGCAGTTGTTGACTTTAAATTAAGTGCTATTTGCTCATGACGATATTCTTAAGATTAGGCACAGCCGGGTGGTACGTTGTGACGAAAGGCATGCTTTTTTTTCGCACTTTAATTCTTTGTTGTACGTCTGACTTCCTTTCACTAAATTTGACTTCAGATTTAATTCTTTCAACGGTATTGTGAGGGTAGCCTCTAGCTCTGAGACGTAATCCCATGATTCTCGTTGAGCGATTTTGCTGAAGAGTTAGTTCTTATAAGTCTTAGTGTTTCATTTTTTATGAATCCTTTTCTGACCCCCGGTGGGCGACAGGAAGAGAATTCGGTGTTCTGGAGTCTGTCGGTTTGAAGTGTGTGCGGATCTCGAGGATTGCTTCTTTGTTAAATCTATCGCCTTTGAAGACAGTTGTATCCAGAAAGTTTATTTCTTTGTTTGAGATTTCAGCCGTGAATTTTATTGTAGGGTGGTGTTTGTTTGCTAGGACAATGAACTCTTCTATAATCTCCTTTTCATCGACAGTCCACAATGAAAATATGTCGTCAATGTATCCTTTCCACTCAAGTGGTTTTGCATAGTCCAATTTTTTTAGTTTCAACCGCCGACATAAAGATGTTTGCAAAGGCAACAGCCATCTTTGTACCCATCGCAGTTCCGTGAGTTCGGAGAGTATGGAATGAAGTGTTGTCACGGCCAAACACGAGTCATAAGCCCTGGGGGGTACTCAGCAAAGTTTTGTACGGGGATGCTCCGCCCCGAGGTCCAAACCCTTACCCTTTCATATACCGTTTTTGACAGAAAAGGTACTCCTTTCATATGCCTTTCATTGAAAATGGTACCCCTTTCATATAGCCTTTACGCGCGTCTGTTTGATATATTTTGAAAGGCGCTTTTTATAATATACTTAGATGGCGGTTTTCCCTACCTTTTTATACTTCAACTGCCCTTTCCTTTTTTTCGTGAAATCCCTACCCTTTCATATACTTCAACTCGTGAAATCCCTACCCTTTCATATACCTCCAGCCTAAAAAAGGTACCCCTTTCGGGCGGAGCATCCCCGTATAGCCCATTATAGGGAGTACCCCCCCCCCCCGGGGGTCATAAGCTCGTGATAATGTGGATCGTGACCTCATAGTTTTGATCTAACGAGTACATCTCCTTTTGTAAGAGATTAGGGAAGGATCTTTGTAAATTTCTCTTTAATAGCAGTGGTTGACTTTCAATTAAATGCTATTTGCTCATCGTTATTAAATCGATTATAAAAGGTGATAGGCCTAACACAAATGCTGCTTGTGGCTCGTCGCTAAAAGCATTTTAGTCCAGCTTTAGGATAGGGTTACCCCAAGTACGCGCCAGCTGAGAGATTTTTCCTTTTAGATCAAAATTAAGATATAACAGGCCTGTTGTTCTCAATGTTTTCATTTCTATGATCTTAAGAATAACTCTCTAACTGTGATACTGAAAGGAGGAATATACGAGATTGGTCCCCAGTTTTCCCAGAGTAGGTAGTTTTCCCAGAGTAGTGGGTAGAAAAAAGAGACTGCTGCCCCTTTGAGCACAGGCTCGATGTTCAGGCAATTTCGGCAGTATTTACAATGCTTAAATACTGTTTTTTTTTTACGAAAACCTCTTTAAACACTTAACAGTATTTTCTCCGGAAACAGTAAACATTAAAATATTGGCCAATATACCAGCAAACACTAATAATTATGGGTAAATAACACTTAACACTAAACCCCATTCAGATCCTCTAGGAACGTATTTACGTATGGGAAACGTACTAGAGAAAGAAGACTTTACCGTACGAACGTACTAACGATTGAAGGACATCGAATTAAAAAAGACCGTAATTATATATATTTACTGAATAAATTTTTGAAAGAAAATTTGCCCTGAGTGGGATTTGAACCCACGTCCCCCTGCACACCAGTCAGGTGTGATAACCACTACACCATCAGGACAACCATGCTCGCAACATGGCAATCGAAGAGGTGATTTATGTGATTCCAGACGTGGAATTCCGAGAGGCCCACGTCTGGAATCCCATAAATCACCTCTTCGATTGCCATGTTGTCAGCATGGTTGTCCTGATGGTGTAGTGGTTATCACACCTGACTAGTGTGTAGGGGGACGTGGGTTCAAATCCCACTCAGGGCAATTTTTTTTTCAAACATATATATATATATATATACGAGAATTTAGTTTTATCGACTGAGTCGATAAGGTAAATTGACCACCGTAAAAAGATTCAAATAGCTGACGTTTCGAGCGCTAGCCCTTCGTCGGAGCGAATCAAGGAATTGTGGGTAGTGTGTGGTTTTATATAGTAAGCGGTGGAGCTACGCTATTGGTGGAAGTTTGGTGACGTGAAAAACAAATGTAGATTAGTTGAATGAAAAGCGTTCGTTGATTCCGTGGGGTTTGAGAGTGCCGATTTGAAAGATGATTTTTTGTTCTAGGTTTTTACGGCTTTCTGTGTTACCCTGGTGTAGGGAAAGGCCGCAGATTGTCATGTGTTGTTTAGAATGGTTAGTAAGATTAAAATGGCGCGCGACTGGTTTGGATGCGTCTTTGTCATTTTTTTCAACGTCTCGGAGATGTTCACGAAAACGGTCGCCCAGTCTCCTCCCTGTTTCGCCAATGTATATCTTTTTGCAAAAAGTACATGTTATGCAGTAGATAACATTTACGGAGGTGCATGTAAAACGATCAGTGATTTTAATAGATCGTTTGGGTCCTGTTATTTTGTCCGCGTTGTGAATGAAAGGACAAGTGTTACATCGTGTGCGTGTGCATTTGAAAGTTCCCGGTACATCGTCAGATTTCAGTGCGCTCGTAACTAGAAAGTTGCCTATGTTTTTGTCACGTTTGAATGAAATTAGTGGGGGTTGTGAAAAAATTCTGCCAGTTTCGGGGTCGTTTTGGAGTAATTTGAAATTTTTTAAAATGATGCTTTTGACTGTGTTGTTGTGTGGGTGGAAAGTGAGGGTGAATGGAATTCTCTCGTTCTCTTCCATCTGTGGCATTTGTAGTGCTGATTGTCTGTCGATCTGTTGTGCACGTTGTTGGCCCGTATTAACAACAGAGTCAGGGTACCCACGTTTCTTGAAAAACTGGCACATTTCTTCTGATTTGTTGGAAAAATCAGAGTCATCACTACATAGACGTCGAAGTCTGAGAAATTGAGAATACGGAATGGCGTTTTTAACGTGCGATGGATGTGAGGATGAATGTAACAGATAACTGTGGGAATCTGTAGGTTTGTAGTGCACACTTGTGGATAAACTGTTACCGTTGATTGAAATATTAATGTCAAGAAAAGCGACTGAGGTTTCGGAAATTTCCCAGGTATATTTTAGAGCTGGATGAAAAGTATTGACAGAAGTTATGAATTGATTAAGTTCCTCTTTACTGGAAGAGGTAGCGCCAATGCAATCATCGATGTAGCGGCCGTAGAGTTCGGGTTTGGTTCCGTGGTACTGATTAAAAAATTTGTCTTCGATGTGGCCTACAAAAAGGTTAGCGTAGCTTGGTCCCATTTTGGTGCCCATGGCGACTCCATTTACTTGTTTGTAGTAGTTTTGGGAAAATGAAAAACAGTTAAGTGTCAAAACTAATTCGGCCAAGCGGAGCAGTGTTTCTGAGCTTGGGTTTTGAATGGAGCGCTGGTCGAAAAAATATTTTAGTGCTTGAAGTCCTTCGTCATTGGGGATGACGGTATATAAAGAGGTAATGTCCATAGTGAAAATTAATTTGTTTTCGCTGGGAAAACTGAAATCCCGGAAAATTTCGAGTGCGTGATTGGTGTCCTTAATGTACGAGGGTAGTGATTTGACAATGGGGGCCATGATTTTGTCTAAATAGCTAGAAATTAGTTCGGTAGGACAGCTACAAGCGGAAACAATTGGTCGGCCCGGATTGTTTGGTTTATGAATTTTAGGTTTGAAATAAACGCGTGAGGTTTTAGGAGTAGTGATGATGAGATTGTTGGCGGTAACTGGTAATTGTTGTTTAGTAATGAGGTCTTGGATAGTTTCTTTGACAATTTTTTGGTTGGTAGAAGTGAGATCTTTATCAACTTTGGCATAGAAAGCGGTGTCAGAAAGTTGCCGAAAAGCCTCTTGTCGGTAAAGGTCGGTCCGCCAAACAACTACCGCCCCGCCTTTGTCGGCCGCTTTGATAACAATGTCGCGTCGTTTGCTAAGACTTTTGAGCGCTGCCCATTCTCCTGTTGAAAGGTTGGAAATTTTGGTGTGGCGGTTAAATTTAAGTTTTTGGACATCGTGACGACATTTTTTGATGAAAAAATCTAGAGAAGAAAACTGGCCCTCTGGGGGAGTCCATTTTGATTTGCGAACGTTGAGTGTTTCAAAAACATCTTTTTCCGAGGTGTTAGAATTGTCTTCTTTGTCGTGGAAAAAAGCTCTTAATTGCACGCGGCGAAGGAATTTTTCAACATCTTGTTTGACTGAAAATTCGTCGGTTTGTTTCGTTATAGGAACAAAGTTTAAACCTTTACTAAGAACAGACCTCTCTGGGTTAGAAAGCGGCAAATTTTCCGGAATGGTAACGACGCCATTGTGACTATCGAATGAATGGTCGCCGGATAATTGAGGACCTATTAACTGTTCAAGTTTTTGGGTCTTGATTTGGTTAAGGCTGTTGAACAGTTTAGCATTGAGTTCTTGAATTTTAGCGCGAATTGATTGTACTAAGACAGCTGGACAAATTTTGGAAAGTTCAACCTTTCAACAGGAGAATGGGCAGCGCTCAAAAGTCTTAGCAAACGACGCGACATTGTTATCAAAGCGGCCGACAAAGGCGGGGCGGTAGTTGTTTGGCGGACCGACCTTTACCGACAAGAGGCTTTTCGGCAACTTTCTGACACCGCTTTCTATGCCAAAGTTGATAAAGATCTCACTTCTACCAACCAAAAAATTGTCAAAGAAACTATCCAAGACCTCATTACTAAACAACAATTACCAGTTACCGCCAACAATCTCATCATCACTACTCCTAGAACCTCACGCGTTTATTTCAAACCTAAAATTCATAAACCAAACAATCCGGGCCGACCAATTGTTTCCGCTTGTAGCTGTCCTACCGAACTAATTTCTAGCTATTTAGACAAAATCATGGCCCCCATTGTCAAATCACTACCCTCGTACATTAAGGACACCAATCACGCACTCGAAATTTTCCGGGATTTCAGTTTTCCCAGCGAAAACAAATTAATTTTCACTATGGACATTACCTCTTTATATACCGTCATCCCCAATGACGAAGGACTTCAAGCACTAAAATATTTTTTCGACCAGCGCTCCATTCAAAACCCAAGCTCAGAAACACTGCTCCGCTTGGCCGAATTAGTTTTGACACTTAACTGTTTTTCATTTTCCCAAAACTACTACAAACAAGTAAATGGAGTCGCCATGGGCACCAAAATGGGACCAAGCTACGCTAACCTTTTTGTAGGCCACATCGAAGACAAATTTTTTAATCAGTACCACGGAACCAAACCCGAACTCTACGGCCGCTACATCGATGATTGCATTGGCGCTACCTCTTCCAGTAAAGAGGAACTTAATCAATTCATAACTTCTGTCAATACTTTTCATCCAGCTCTAAAATATACCTGGGAAATTTCCGAAACCTCAGTCGCTTTTCTTGACATTAATATTTCAATCAACGGTAACAGTTTATCCACAAGTGTGCACTACAAACCTACAGATTCCCACAGTTATCTGTTACATTCATCCTCACATCCATCGCACGTTAAAAACGCCATTCCGTATTCTCAATTTCTCAGACTTCGACGTCTATGTAGTGATGACTCTGATTTTTCCAACAAATCAGAAGAAATGTGCCAGTTTTTCAAGAAACGTGGGTACCCTGACTCTGTTGTTAATACGGGCCAACAACGTGCACAACAGATCGACAGACAATCAGCACTACAAATGCCACAGATGGAAGAGAACGAGAGAATTCCATTCACCCTCACTTTCCACCCACACAACAACACAGTCAAAAGCATCATTTTAAAAAATTTCAAATTACTCCAAAACGACCCCGAAACTGGCAGAATTTTTTCACAACCCCCACTAATTTCATTCAAACGTGACAAAAACATAGGCAACTTTCTAGTTACGAGCGCACTGAAATCTGACGATGTACCGGGAACTTTCAAATGCACACGCACACGATGTAACACTTGTCCTTTCATTCACAACGCGGACAAAATAACAGGACCCAAACGATCTATTAAAATCACTGATCGTTTTACATGCACCTCCGTAAATGTTATCTACTGCATAACATGTACTTTTTGCAAAAAGATATACATTGGCGAAACAGGGAGGAGACTGGGCGACCGTTTTCGTGAACATCTCCGAGACGTTGAAAAAAATGACAAAGACGCATCCAAACCAGTCGCGCGCCATTTTAATCTTACTAACCATTCTAAACAACACATGACAATCTGCGGCCTTTCCCTACACCAGGGTAACACAGAAAGCCGTAAAAACCTAGAACAAAAAATCATCTTTCAAATCGGCACTCTCAAACCCCACGGAATCAACGAACGCTTTTCATTCAACTAATCTACATTTGTTTTTCACGTCACCAAACTTCCACCAATAGCGTAGCTCCACCGCTTACTATATAAAACCACACACTACCCACAATTCCTTGATTCGCTCCGACGAAGGGCTAGCGCTCGAAACGTCAGCTATTTGAATCTTTTTACGGTGGTCAATTTACCTTATCGACTCAGTCGATAAAACTAAATTCTCGTGTTTCATCCCCCCACCGACGCAGCACCACAGTTTCTCTAGAAACTAACCCCATTCATTTATATATATATATATATATATATATATATATATAAATGCGATTATAAATGGCAAGAACCAACTACAATTTCTGCTTGTAGCTTTAATTTGCTCGACGTTTCGGCCGTCACGGCCTTCTTCAGGAGCGTTATTTGGATGTTACAACTTTTGAATTTGTGTCAACGGAAAACTAACGGCTTAGATATGACGAACTTACAAAACGAAATTCTATTGGTTAATTTGCGAGAAAAAATGACGTAACAATATATATATATATTATAACCGTAGGAATGACCTAACATATAACGAATCGTCGAAAAGGCAAGACTAATAACAACCGTAAGAATGTACCAAGTAAACTGAGTACGAAGGAACGTCTTCATGTAGAAGAAATGTTTAATGTCAATGTACAGCTGTAGGTACTAACGTGCGAAGACATGTCGAGAAGACAAGACTTATATATCGAAAAACGTTCAAATGACAGAGCGCGTGTCGTAATAGGCCCTGGGAATAGGCTGTAAAGCGGCTGAAATGAAATTCATAACAAGTTAATAGCTATCCTCGTTTGTTGTTTGATAGGTGACCAAGAGTAGTTCATTTAGAATCGGATATTTCTGACACTGAGTCTCGGACTCGGGTTTTCCCCGCATTGGGTTTCGGGCTCGGGCTCGGATTTTGAAACATCACAAGCCAGAGGGTCGATTTTAATGCACGCATTAGGGGTCCACATTCGCCTTGGAAGTTCACGCGTTTGAATACATTTTAATTAGTTTTCACACATTCCTTTTCGCACCCAATAAACCATGTCTGTCTAAAGCTGTCGTTTCCAGACGGAAAAAACAGACTTATAAAAACCTATTAATAGGTATTGTAGTTAATATTCGGCAAAAATAAATTTGATCTCTTTGCGGCAGACTAGACATAAATTTCGAAACCACGGGAAATAATATTTTGCTGTGTACCTTTCGCGCTGTTTAGCAATAGATTCTTCGATGTTTATCGCGTTTTATCGCCATGCTTGGGATCTTATCGACTTGATTAGCTTTTATTGGTCACTTGTGCGTCGATTCATCCGGTGAAAGTGTATTTGTATGATGTTTCGCAAAGAATTGCAATGTGTAATGGTTAGCGATCCAAACGAGGAAAACAGCGGCCGTAGCGGTAAGTGACCGACTAAGAAATAGAACTGAGGCTTCAAAGGAAGGTATGTAGATGATTTTTTGTTTTTGATGGTCGGATTTAAGCAGATTTAAAGAGAAACCTCTGCTGAACCCCCGTCTCTGCTGTAGGGAATTTTATCTGATCAGGCACAATTAATTCTGCCGTATGAGCGGACGACGGATAAATCATTTTACAATACTTCAAGTCCGCGAATAGATGAAGCGAAATTTTGTAAGTTCTTAGTATTAATATTATAAGAATCATTTGAAATTACATACGACAGACGACAGATCCTTAGAGTCAAATACAAGCCCGCCATAAATCTGGGAATTCCCGCCAAAATGTATCACGCTCACGACGCCATTTATGCAGATTAGTATTCTACTCTAGTTTGATTCCTGGATAGACTTTTAAAAGCGTTACACAGTTACTTTAAATTCGAAAAAATCTGATCAAATCATTCCGTATATATGGATATAAAACAATAGCGGAAATCCCAAAATGAAATACTGATTTAGCTTTTAATCGGCGTGCTTCAGCTTCTGGCGTGTTGAGGAGATTAAACCTGTTCGTGGTAGTAGACTTACAATAATTGTAACTTAGTTTGTAGACTAGGAACACTTTCGCAAATTAGTCTTTATGATCTCTGCTACCTTACGTACGTAAGCGGCGAGTTCAAGCTTCTAACGTGATGAGATCCAATTGAGACAGTAAATTAACATTAACTGTAACTTTTACTCTGTTTGTCGTCTAGGGAAAAGTGTATAAATTAGTGTTTTAAACATAGGGGTCTCCGCTCCCTCATGTAAGCTTATAGGCGGCACGCCCAAGCTTCTGAGGTGATGGGATCCATTCGAGACATCATTAAATTAACATTAACTGTAACTTTGTTTGCCGACTAGGGAAATTTGTATAAATTCGTGTTTTGAACATAGGGGCTCCGCTCCCTCATGTAAGCTTACAGGCGGCATGCCCAAGCTTCTGAGGTTATGAGATTAATTCGAGACAGCAGTAAATTATAACATTAACTGTAACTTTGTTTGCCGACTAGAGAAATTTGTATAAATCAATGATTTGAACATAGGGGTCTCCGCTCCCTCATGTAAGCTTACAGGCGGCACGCCCAAGCTTCTGAGGTGATGGGATCCATTCGAGACATCAGTAAATTAACATTAACTGTAACTTTGGTTGCCAACTAGGGAAATTTGTATAAATTCGTGTTTTGAACATAGGGGCTCTGCTCCCTCATGTAAGCTTGCAGGCGGCACGCCCAAGCTTCTGAGGTGATGAGATTCATTCGAGACAGCAGTAAATTATAACATTAACTGTAACTTTGTTTGCCGACTAGAGAAATTTGTATAAATCAATGATTTGAACATAGGGGTCTCCGCTCCCTCATGTAAGCTTACAGGCGGCACGCCCAAGCTTCTGAGGTGATGGGATCCATTCGAGACATCAGTAAATTAACATTAACTGTAACTTTGGTTGCCGACTAGGGAAATTTGTATAAATTCGTGTTTTGAACATAGGGGCTCCGCTCCCTCATGTAAGCTTACAGGCGGCACGCCCAAGCTTCTGAGGTGATGAGATCCATTCGAGACAGCAGTAAATTATAACAGTAACTGTAACTTTGTTTGCCGACTAGAGAAATTTGTATAAGTCAATGATTTGAACATAGGGGTCTCCGCTCCCTCATGTAAGCTTACAGGCGGCACGCCCAAGCTTCTGAGGTGATGAGATCCATTCGAGACAGCAGTAAATTATAACATTAACTATAACTTTGATTGTCGACTAGGGAAATTTGTCGAGATCATTTTGAAATAATAGACTAATATAAACGCAACTTTGTTTGTACGGTAGGAAAGTTTTTATATTGACCGTAGCATGTTTTTTTTTCGCGATCTTGGATGGACGTATGGGACAACAGAAAACGCGATTTCATGCTTTCTGGTCTTAGCTACATCCCTTAGAATTCAAAAACAGTACGAAAAAGAAAACCAATGTCTCCTAAAATAGATTTTAAACTTTGCGAAAAAATTGTATGACATCAAAACGGGTTTTCCCTGTGGTGCATAGAAGTCACACTCGCGAAATGGATGGAAGCTTTTTGAAAACGTTCCTGATCGCACCAACTTAGCTAGGCTTTTAAGTTGACAGAGCGGTTTCGTAAATTTTTGAGCAATTTATTCGGGCTTTTAAACGGCAAGAAATTTTATTAGCAGTGTTTGCATGGTATAGTGAAGTGTATAGATCCCTGTACATGTGTATAGATTTTTTTATTTTTATTTTTTGCCATTATTTCGAACGTTTCATGAAGTAGTTTCTTCCACTTTTCAACGTGTTGATCCCTTTGTTTGTCGATCAACTGCTGCCTTTGTTTTTGAATGCATGTCATGCAGAATGAGAGCCGACATGTAATGTTTCAGTTTTTCTTATTTTATAATATACCATTAATATCATTGCTGTTTATCCATCGATTTATTTTTAATTTAGTTAATTTTAGGTGATACCATGTATACAAATGGGAATACCGAAATAAACTGTAAATCGTTTACAGTATTGCAAAAGCGTAAGATTATATAGAAAGTTAATAAATTAAACTATAAACAAACAAGCAAAAATAATCATTATAAACAGATTACAATGCATTGAATCTTAATTTCAGACTGAACTGATATCAATTTTGTTTCGCTGATCAAAACAGGAAGAAATGAACTTTAACAGCTGCATGTTTATAAAATAATCCTCGGAGTTCATCAATTCTATAATCAATTCATTCAGTGGTAATTCAGAGGCTACACATTTGTAAATATTCCACTGGAATATAAATTTAGCAAGTGTCTATTAAAGTTAGCAGTTCAGATCCTAAAATTGCGAGTTTTTTCTCGAATCTTTCAAATGAGCGCTCATTCGAAACGGCCCCAAATCGGTTTAGTTTCGCCCGAGCCTCACCTTCGTAGCACGTTCGGCTCACTTCGCTCACCAATTTTCGTTCCGCTTCATTCCCAAGTCGAAGAAACTTGTCCTGCGAGCGAAGTCCCCTTCGATCTTCCTGGATATCCCACAGGCTAACAATTGTTAGTGCTATCTTCGATTTTTGGCGTGTTTTCAACGAAAGTTTTTTAAAAAATACACTGCGTGAAAAGAGGTTAGTGAGGACATGGAACTGAGCCATTCGAGTTGGCAGTTTCGTCGATTTCTAAAGTATTTTCCTTTAGCGAGAACTTTAATAGCCGTTATTCCAGTGAGTGGTTTATTCAATTCATAACGCCGGACTTTACGCGGTTTTTAATCTTCCATCTAGAGATACCTCCGATTTTGGTAATGTTTTAAACGGTCAGCAGGACAATGTCAAAGAAATTAGCGAGCACTTTGCCACTATTCGAGTAGGCGCAGCGTTGCCTTTGTTTATGTTTTGTAGAGTATTTTGGCCGATGAAATTCATTTTTGTACAATAAATCTTATTAAGCAGGCGTCGGATTTTGTCAATAATGATATTTGATGACAGAATTTAATTAAAACTGCCGATGTTGACAGCTGCAACACATGTATCGAACTATTTTGGTGCGATATCCTTCGGAGTTCTAAACAAAGGCTTCGCGCCTTAAAAAATTTTAATCCACCGCAAATATGTAAAGCTCGCGTCTTTCAAAGTCGCCAACGCCCAAGTCTTGGTCGTAAAATCGGGGCTCTGGCTTGTGATGAAGGGTCTCGACGTCTCGGCGAGTCTCGAATCCTCGGCGAGTCTCACCCCTTCTTATGGCCTCTCTATTTGGGCTTGCACAGTGCTGTGCATTATGTCAAAAATGCCTTAAAGCATTAAATCTGGACGCCCCGTTAATTCTGCCAGATTTGGATGGCCATGAGTTACTTCTCAGTGCATCTCAATGCAAATAAACAATGGCAGCTACAAGTAGATGGGATATCACGGTCTCCAATGCATCCTCGGACCCCGTTAATTTTAACGTAAAACACTTCTGCTTACTTATACACATTAGTAAATTATATGACTCGATTGACCTTTATGTTAAAACCACCAGAACTCAATAAAAATATTTCAGAAACTCATTTGTCATTTTCTCCTAAAATTTAACAGCATCTCCAAATGCTAACTTTCTGTCTAAATTTACCAGAGACATATTTTCATTGATTGTAAAAGTGCCATTTCATTTTCCTGTCAAATCATTACATATTCTTACTATTTGATTAAGTTCATATAAGACATAAAACCTTTGAATTAAGGCGGTCCTTCGGATCCATTGGAGACCGTGATATCCCATCTACTGTCTCAAAAAATATCTGGAGAATAAATATTCTATCTGCAGATAGATTTAGTTTTTTTCTCCAGTTTCTGGAGAGATTAAAAAGTTTTCTCCAGGAGAAAAACTTTTCAAAAAACTGGGTGAAAAGATCAGATCAAAATTCTATCTGCAGATAGAATATTCAGTTGACAAAATTCTATCTGCAGATAGATTTTTGAAAAGTTTTTTTCTCCAGATTCTGGAGAGATTTTTAAAATTTTCTCCAGGAGAAAAACTTTTCAAAAACCAAAAAAAACTGGTTGACAAAATATTTTCTCCAGAAAAAGTGTCTCCGGAAAAGAAAATGTCTGATTCCGAAGATGACGATGAGGAAATAGATGACACTCCTGAAATTATTCAAGAAACATATACAACAATATGGCATTCTCACAAAAATCTCAGACTGGAACATTTTAAAGATGTTATCCGTAAAAATCAGGGGAAAAACCAAATTCCACTCAAAGATCTTGAATTTTATCAAAAAGAAATTCTCTCCCAAATTCCCCTCCATGAAATCACAAGAAAAAAAGTCAGGGAGTTTGTTAAAGCTTCCAAACGGAAAAAAGTCAATGGCAACGATCATGAAATTTTCAATCACATAACAAATCACAATGGAAATGACTATGAATATCTGGAAAAGTTCCTCATTGACGATTTTAAATATTTTTCACTGACATATGATGATCTTCATCTCAAGCGAAAAAAGTTTCTTAATTTCAACCAAGTTCTTTTCTCCCTTCTGAAAAAGAATGGTTTCAATCCAAATGAAGATGATTTCAAACTGTTGGTTCTCCCATCAAGAAGGGCAGAACAGGAAAAAATAATCCAAACAATCTTCAAAAAAAACAAATGGAAAGAAAATGGAAGCCAGTGACCATGAAGATTGCCTCACTTGCTCAGAGGAGGAAGAAAGGAGCGAAAATGAAACCCCCACAACATCTGATGAGGAATTTATTGTCTCTGATTCGGAGATGGAAGAAGCAGAACAAAATGAAGAAATGGAAGATACAGTAGAACTCCTCTTTGAATCATTTGTCAACCTCCAGGAGGAACACAAGATTCTCAAAAATGAATTCCAAAAACAAAGTTGTCTCCTCTGGGAAATCCACCGGGAATTGAATGAAAGCAAAGCAAAGTGAAGGCGCAGCCCGCGTGAAGCGGTGTTTTGGAATGAATATGAATGTTCAACATTTATATTCTGTCTCAGAGATTTTCCACATCACTCAGTGGAACCCAGGAATTGAATTTATCGGGATATCCTTTCCATTTAACCAAGGCTTTCTTTTTCTTCTGATCGCGGCGAATAATCTTTTCAATGCGAAACACGCTTTGGTTTGTCCTTTGGAGTTCCGCCTCGTAAAATGATCCAGTTATTTTTTCTCCCAACAGATCGACTAACCTATACGTCGGAGGATTTGTGTTCAAAACCTCGTCGACGGCAAATATCTCCTCTGTCCAGTTCGGGGTGAAACCTTTGTCGAATATTTTTCTTTTGTATTTTGAAATTCGGACTTTGTCGCCGACCTTGAATTTTGCTGGGGCATGTTTAGCATAAATCATGTCGCCGAAAAGATTAGCAAAAACCTTTGTTTCATTTTTCTGTTTGCTTGCCTCTGCGGGTGACATCTTAATGCTTGAATGATAAGTGTTATTATATTGATTCACTAACCTGTCCAGTTTGTCCCAGTATATTGTATTATTGTTAGCAGAAAACATCCGGAAGAGTTTCTCCTTCATCGTCTTGTTCCAACGTTCAACCACAGATGACTTTTCTTCGTTCTCTGTGGTATACAATTTTATCCCATTCAAGTCAAGGAGATCCTTCATAGTTCCATTGAAAAATTCACTTCCTTTGTCTGTCCAAAGCATCTTCGGTTTTCGTGCCTTCGCAAATATGGATTGGAAAGCATCGGCAACTGTTTGTCCTCGCTTGTCTTTCAGGGGGTGAATGAAACCGAACTTTGAGAAAACATCGATTACCATCAGGAGATATCTTATTCCCTTGTTCCACTTTGAAAATTTCCCCATCTCAACCAGATCAGCCGCCCAGATGTTGTCAATCCCATATGAAATGACTCTTCTCTTTGGAAATCTTCTCCTTATCGGCTGGTGAAGTTCATTTGCCAGATTTTGAGTCCAGCCTTCACTCAAAAATATTTTCCCGTTTTTTGGGAGACCGAGCCCAAGTTTTTGTTTTGCGTTGATTGTGTTTCTTGCAAAAGCATGTCCCCACTGTCTTTCTGCCCAGGGAATAGCATCCAATGCGGCAACCATCTTTCTGTCTGCTTCATTTTTACATTTGCGTGGATTTGCTTCTTTTGCGCAGACGGAATAATCCACATCATGTTGCATAGCAACTGCGTCTGTTTTTCCAGTTGGTTGCTGATAAATTTCAAGAATCTTTCCAGTATCATCAAATCTGACTTGTTTTTCCAAAGGGTTATACGGACCAGTGAAGTTATGCCCGGGAAGAGTGAATCCTCCTTTCGGTCTGGGAAGTTTTCCTATCAAAGCATGGGCATCGATCCCGCGACCGGATAAGGGATCTAATTTCTTTGAAATGTCACTTGTAAATGCGTCCAATGCTTGATCAAGATATTTATTCACCGCACCTTTAATTTTTTGTTTGGCAAAATCTGATTTAACCGCTTTGGATAATCCAATACGGCCAAGATTAGTCAATCCTTTCACGCCGCTTTTTAAGGCAATTTCACCGAGTGAATGACTGTCGGCTATATCGAAAAAGCCCCCACCTTGTGAGAGCAGACTTAGTTTCCCGAGCTCCCTTGTTTCACGAATCTAGTTTTTTTAATTCCGCATGAAGCGCAATGGCAGAAAAACATCTTTCTCCCATTTTTTGCAGTCATATATCCGGATGGTTCAACGCAACCAGTGAACCTTTTTTCTTTGACGCAATATGATTCCATTTTTAATTGAAATAATCTTTTATGAATTTCTCATTTTGCATTGTGTCAGTTAAACTGAAAGGTTGGAGAATATCATAGAAATCTTTCTCCTGCGACCATTGATGCAGGAAATAAAGGCAATAATAACCGCAAAGAACACTGTTTATGTTTTGATACTGACTGCTGTTCCAAATTACAGGTTTGGAACTTTTAAATTCGAGAGGATAGCCCATTCCAAAACTATCAAAATACCACAAGAACTTTTTATCATGCGATGGGACGCAACAAACCCAATGAGTTCCTGCATTTTTAAGTGAATCAAGATTGATGATGCATGGGCTGTGTTTTTTGGGCATAGCTTCATCTCTTGCAAATATTCCTTTGAAATTAGGAATCCCCAGATATTCAATCCAATTCAACAGATCAACATTATTCAGGGGTTTAATTACAAATTTGGGCCTCACAATATTGCCCCGAGAATTGGGATGTTGTTGAATGGACTTTTCGATCCCAGCAGAAGTCCTTTGCCCGTTTTTGATTTTTTTTTTCCCATTCCAACAGAGTTTCTCCAACTTCCAATGAATGGAGGAGGTCTTGCCCAAGGAGTCCCCAATCTTGGAGCTCCTTTTCCAGAGGTCGCTCCGCTCCCTTTTGGTCTGCCAACTCTGGGAGCACCTTTTCCAGAGGTCGCTCCGCTCCCTTTTGGTCTGCCAACTCTAGGGGCACCTTTTCCAAATAGGTTTTTCACCATATCAAGCGCAAGTGGAATTCCAATGGATGCCAGCATTGTTCCCAACAATCCACCAGATTGTGTTTTGGTTGGTTTCACAACAACCTGTCCTCCTGATTGCAGGGCAACCAAAATATCTTGTTTCTGTTTATTTGTCAACAAATGTTTATTGTCAATCAGTTTCTGAATTTTATTTTGGGGGATGAGAAATCCACCCACTTGGCCAGCTCCTTTTCCGCTGATTGATTTCACAACTTGACTCGCTCCTTCACTCGCCAAACCAGCCAATGCTGACATCCCAAGTGTTTTACCCAGGGTGGGTAACAGGGAACGAGCAAGAGGAATAATAGCAGAAAATAGACTTCCACCTTGTTTCATCACTTTTCTGATTTGCGTTTTCGATATCTTTATCTCAACTCCCTTTCCCAGAGATTTTGCTTTTGTGATTCTTTTTATTTGATTGGCTGTCAGCATCAGTTCATCATTTCCACTTGTTTGATTGTTTTTCAATCTCAGGGTGATAGGCATGTTTGTTCTGAATGCTCTTCCAAGCTTTTGTTTTTGCCCTTCAGACAAATTTACTTTGTATGGGTGATATGTTGTCATTTTTAATGATAACATATGTTTTCGCTCCGCTCCGGGCTTCGCTCTGCTCCGCTTTAGGCAATAACCAGCTCATTTCCAACTTTATCAATCTTAGCTGTTTCCTCATAAAGAACGACTGCATGCACATTGAAGGCTGCAGCTGCATTGGCATTCAGCGTATATCGAAATATCAACTGCTTGGGATCTCTTGTTGGTTTTTCAGCTTGGTAAGACAAGTTGAAATAAATGAGGCTGAAGAGTGATTGAAAGTTAGCCAAATTCAACTGAGTCCCAGTGTTGAAGTCATTTTTCCTCATTGCATAAGCCATGACATCATTGAAGATTCTGACTTTTGATTTTGTGTCATAGTCAGTTTCAGGATAAAACACTCCATTTCCATACTCCAATCTGCAAGTTGACAAGGATGAGTTTGCATTTGCTGCATTCAGCTTGAAAGTGTCAAAGAGATATGGGTTATCTTCTGCAGGGTCATCATTGGGTGGAGCTGCTCTTTTCAGCCAGACAAAAATATGTTTTACATTGTCAATGCTCGCTGAAATCTGGAAGAATCCTGATGATTGTGTAGGAGGTGATTGATCATATATCTCCCTCAGATATTTCCATTGTGATTCTTTCAGGAATGAACTGATAAATTTGTCATAAAGAGAATCTTTTGGTGTCAATCTCGGCACCCAAAGCAAAAATCTGTTGATAACAACTCTTCCAGGATCTATACCATTTGCCATATGAATCAATTCATCATCCTGTTGAAGATTAATTTCGAATTGCAGCTGCATTGGGACCAACATCCTATCTTCCAGTTCTTCGAAAAAGGAGAAACGATTCAGGGGGATAATTGCATTAACATCTTTAGCACCTCCAGTTCCATTGTCTCGAACTGCCTGAGTTTGTATTCTTCTCGCTTCAAATCCTGTGTTATTCGCAGCTGTTGTCGCATTCACATCCAAATACCAGAAACTGTTTTTTGCGACTGATCTGCTGAAGTCATCTGAGTATTCCAACAGATTTTTAACAAAAGTAACTTTATGCAGATTGTCAGGTTCGTAAACAATCTTCCCTGCAGATCTGATTGTCATGTGTTTTATCAGGGAATGTGAGCCATTTATGACTGTTATCCTATCAGCAGCAGCATATCCAGCACCGTCTGCTATTTTCTGGAGTTGAAATTGCACTTCAAAATAAGCGTTATGCCAGTCATAAAACGCTGATCTGTCATTGATGGTGAATTTATAACCATTTTTTGCTTGATGTTGCCCATTTGCTGGGGCTCTGATAACATCATCCAACTGGAATCTTACTAATTCATTTCTTTGGAGATATTCATTCGATCGAAAAGCCATTTTGATAGATTATTTTAAATTCCTTGGCCACTGATCAGTCTATTCAGGATGTCAGTTGCACTTTCTCTCTGTGGTTGTTTTTTGGGTTGAGAAGCTGGAAGTGAAGCAGGGAGTGAAGCTGAGAGTGATTGTGGTTTTCGTCCTCGTTTCGCAGGACTCGCAGATGGTTTTCCAATCTTCATGTTTCCCAGTTTTTTCATGATCAAATCACCTGATTTTTCAGCTGCTGCTTTACCAAGTTTTTCTCCAGCGTGAGAAATTCCTGCATCCAAAGCTTTTTTCGCAAATGGTTTCGCAACTTTCTTGAGAATTCCTTTCATGGCTGGTCCTGCCATCTTTTTCAGTGGCTTGAAGATGGAATCAAAAATGATGCCTGTTCCTTTATGCTTATAAACAAACTTCCCCAGTTTGGGGTGATAAACTCGAGAAAATTCATATGCTTTCATTTTATAGTCTTTTTTTTTAATATCAACGAGAATGCTGTGTCTGCTCCATTCAAGTTGACAATTCTTCTTTTCCCGTCTGTGATATAGATTCGAATTGAGCTGATCGTGTTTTTATTCACAGGGCAGAATGCTATTTTTATGGGTTCACGCTCAAAACTGTATGATGCCTGCAGAACAGATGTGGAAAAGGAATAGATGATGTCAGTCTCTTCCCCATCCACAAGTGAATTATTTGTCAGATCACAATGAATGTTCAACATATCAGTATCTTGACTCAAATTTGGAACTCTGGGACCAAGATTAACTTTCTCTTTCAGAATCTTTTTATCAAACCCCACAAGCTCCCCGAAATTCGATTGGGTGAAATCCAGTTGATAATTTTCAGCCAATGAAATCGTCACTCTGAAAGTTTCATTGCTGAAGGCAAGATTGATTGGAAAAACATCTTTTTTTCCAGATTCTTTCACCACTGTTGCTCCCCGAATGAAATCATTTATCCCAGAATACCCCCAAACCCCAGCAGGAAACGCAATATCGGAAAATGTGTTCCCACCATCAGAGGAAAACCTGATCAGTTGATTTCCATATTGAGGATTGATGTTATACCACGTAAAACTCATATTGATGATTCGTTTCAACCCAACAACATATTGTTCGTTCTGATCAAGAATAATTGGCTGATTAAATTTTGTTGTGAAATCTGCAGGTTTGTTTTGTCTGTTCTTAACGGCGTAAGATGATAGGACGATTTCTCTTTCCATTTTATGGTTTGAAATAGTTTTTGAACAGCTTTTCATGCTGGGATTTGTTGATAACTGACTCTTTCAGGAGAAGATCAAGAATGCCCACTCCAGTGTTTCTGATTGCCAGATTTGTGTTTCCAGCATTGATGGAGCCAATGATTACCTCAAGTTTCTTGAGAAGTTCTTTGGGATTGGAGAACAAGCGGATGGCTCCACCTTTTTTTCTTCTCAGCCCTGAACCCTGAAATGATTTCTTTTGCTGTTTGTAATGGTTTATGTATTCATTTAGAACTTTAAAGGAACGATCTATTCTTTGATGTTGAAAATTCTTTTGCTCTGCAGTTATTTCCCCCTTATTAAACTTTTTGGTAAAAGAAGCTTTGTAACCTTTTAATTGGTTTCGTGTATGTTCTGCCCTAAAAAGAACGTGTTTCTCAAGATAGTTTTTTTTCTGTGTTGCTGATAAATTCGGAGTTCTCAGAACCATATCCACTGTATCATAACTGAAAATATCCAGGTTATCTAGCATCTTGTTAATGTCCGTTATACTGTCTCCTTCTATTTCATCACCCGGTGCCAGAGCATAATCAGGAGATTCATCTTCTTCATATGGAGGTGGGTCATCTCCTACCTCTTGCCGTAGTTCTTCTGCATAGATTGGAGGATTTGCTGGGATTTGTTTAGCTGCTTGCGGCGCAACAATCTCATCATCAAACAAACCGCCAACATCCATCTCTTCAAATGGATCGACTTCTGGGTAATAATCTATGCCTGGTTTTTCTCCAACGACTTGTGAGGCCTTCGGCTTTTTCCTTCGAATTGGCAAAACTGGCTGCCTCAAATTCGACGCAACAACCTCATCTAGTTTTGCTGTTATGGGACGGAACATTTTTGCTAGTCCAGTTTGGCTTGTTTCTTCACCCAACTTTTTCTGGGTGATGACATCGTGAACAAAGTTGATTTTTTTCCCCAAAGCAGATTTGCTTTTGGCCATTTCATTCCATTTCAATAAACTCATTTTAAGTCCACAAACATGAATTTGGATGAAGAACATGATGTTGAACAAGATGTTCATCTAAATTTATCTTCTGGGAAATAAAATGAAGATTCCAAATTATGATTGCCATGACCCAATCACAAACTTTCGACAGTTGCAGCCTTTTATGCCGGATCGAACTTTCAGAATGTTGATCTGTGGTCCTTCAGGATCTGGAAAAACAAACGTTCTCCTGGATATGATTTTGAGATTGCTTTTCTACGATAAGATCTTCCTCTATGCGAAAAATCTTGACCAAGCCAAATATCAACATCTGCTGAAAACATTTCGCCCAATCAGCAAAGAAGCTGGATATAACATCGTGGAAGCATCCCAGGATGAAATCATCCCAGTTTCTGAATTATCTGGGGAGAATCAAAAACTGGTTGTTTTTGACGATTTTGTTTGCGAGAAAAACCAAAAGCCATTGATTGATTATTTCATCCAGGGCAGACACAAGAATTGTTCTGTGATTTATCTTTCACAAAGTTATTTCCAAACACCAAAAGATATCCGCCTGAATTGTTCTCATCTTTGCATTTTTGAATTCCCAAGCAACAAAGAAATTACTGCGATCTGCAGGGAAAACAACATCAAGAAAGAAGATTATCTGAAAGCCACACGTGATCCGTTTTCTTTCCTCTATGTGGATAAACCAAGGAAATTCATGGCTAAAAACTTTGATGAAAGACTTTAAAATGAGCTACTCAAATGGATTGCTTTCTGAAACAACAAGCACTTCTCGAGGGGGTCGAGATGGAAGAGATGGATTGCCAGGAGTTGGTTTTAAACTGACATCCACAGGAGATTATGACATGTCAAACAGAAAACTGGTCAATGTCGCTGAAGGAACAGCAAATGGTGATGCAGTTACAAAACATCAAGTTGACTCGTTGAAAAGCAGTGTGGAAACCAAACTAATTCAACTGAGAGCAGATTCTTTGCAGGTTGATGGATCCTCCCATATGACTGGAGATCTGGACCTCAGGGGAAAGAAACTGATTCTTCCCGGTGAAATTGACATGGATCGAAAGTTGATCACAAATCTGGCCGTTGATGAATCAAATGATCTTTCTGCGGTGAACATGGTGACGCTGAAAAAATATCACCCAAATGCACCTGCTCACACGCATGAAGTGACGAAGAACATCGATTTGAAAGGACTTTTCCATGTCACGCATTCAAAGCAACAAACTTATGCTGATCTTTCCGCGAACTATAACAATCTGATCTCCTATGATGACGCAAAAAATGTTTTTGTCAGCCGAAAAGAAACATTCCCAATGGAAACAAGTTTGGATATGGGAAACCAGTTTGTTTATAACGTGAAAGATCCAACAGCAATCGATCAAGCAGTCAACAAAAAATATGTGGACACGGCAGTCTCCGAGCTGGTGGGGCAGATAGCCAACACGGCAGCTAATAAGCTTTCTTTGTCAGGTGGAACAATGACTGGGGAGTTGGATATGGGAGGAGAAAAACTTCTCGGTCTTCCCGATCCAAAAACATCCAATGAAGCAACATCAAAACAATATGTCGATACACAGTTAAATAACAAGACAGTAGCTCTGGCAGAGGAACTGATCAAAACAGAAGCTGACCTTAAAAAATATGTCAATGAATCGCATATATCTTCAACCTCCCACTTGAAGGATGAATTCCGATATTTGATGGAGGATGTGGATGAATCCAGAGCTGAACATAATATAACAGTGACTGGTTTATCTGATTTTACAAGTTCACCCCATCAGATCAATAAAAAAGCTTTCAATTTGAAAATAACAAAAGATGTTTTCAATGAATACTCTGGGAAACTTGGATTCCATATGCTGAAGCTTCCAGAAGGAGAATATACGATTTGCATTGAATTCTTCCCCGCTTCCATGACGGGTGTGAGCGTTGACGTTGTTTCGACCAGCCTGAATATCAATCAACAATCAACGAAGAAGTTTTCCAACTATTCTCGATCAATCATTCACATGCATAAATGGCAGATTTCTCCCCCTGAATTCATTTATCTGGATCTGAAATGGCAAGGAACAGCATCATCAGCTGTTCAAGGCCCAGCAAATCTGATTATTTATGGCGTGGCAGGTTCTCAATCAGATGTGCCAAGTTCTGTTTATGATGCTCCTTTCGTTTTTGACTCGGGGAAGATGGTCATGGAAACTGATTTGGATTTGAATGGGCAAAAATTGTTGAATTTTCCCCTGCATCCTTCACCGAGTTTGATTTTGGCAAGATGGGAAAAAGGAACAAACAGTGAATGCTTTATCTTCTCAAATCACAAAAATGAAACTTTTTGGGAGCATTGGGGAGTTGACTTTCAACTCAAACGAGTTGTTCTTTTCGTGACTGACTCTGGGGGAAATCCTGTTGTGTCAGCAAATCTTCAGATGGCTCTTGCCTTGCAACTCACAACTATTTCCAGGACATATGCCACTCCTTCTGTCAACTCTCCTCCTGGAATGTATGAATTCATCTTCAATACACCCATTGGAAACGATGAATCTTTCTTTCTTGCACTCTTCCAAGCAGATACAATTCGGAAAGCAAAAGCAACAATTGTGATTGAAATATGATTTCTCCACAAAAAATGAAAACAGACAAACAAAACATCTTCAGTTTCAATCACATCTCCCCTGACATAACAGAAGAAAAACTGGAAGAGATCAAGCAATTCTATCGATTCTATCACAAAAGATTTTGGTGTTTGAAAAGAGCTCACAAACATTTCAAAAAGATGAATTTGTTTGTAAATTTGACATCTTCCGCTCTTGTTGCGATTGGAGCGATTGCTGGAGGAGTTACTTTGAATCCTGTGATTTTGGGAGTGATTTCAGGTGCAGGATTAATCGTTAAAACAGGGAATGAAATGAAGAAATATAGAAACAAAATTGAAATGACAAAGTTCGCGTTTACAACTTACGAGAAAACTTTGATTGAGTTGCGTTTTGCTTTGAGAAGTGGAAAATTTGATCGAGATGAATTCTTTCCAGTAATGTTAACAGTTGATATGATTGTGATTGATTTGGGGCTGGATTTGGAGAAGTTTGAGAGAAAATATGATAAACGATTTGTGTGATTTTTCATTTCTGGGAAATGAAAAACTCAGTTCTTGATGAATGTAGTTCGTGTCCACAATTCAGGCGCTGAAGTGCATGATTTTTGCGGATGAAAAGTCCATTGCCCTCTTGAGAGATTCTCCCTGTATTCATCTATATCAGGATAAGATTCATAGCCATACTTCTTAAACCATTTTTGAACGTCCCAGTAGTCTTTCGCGCGAAACCACACACCTGAACGCATATTACAGATCACATTTTGATCATTTTTTTCTGCTGGTGCTTCTTCAAAATCCTCAGCTGAAGTGAATCCCTTGAAGTTTTCTTTCACTTGATCCCAAATAGAATCAGAAAAAACAAAATTACCGTCCAGTGGTTGGAGAGCAGGTTTGGGAGGAAGAGATGCCAGCTTTGACTCTTCAAGTTTTTCCACTTTGAATTTTTCTCCGTCACTTCTTCTGGTGAAAGTGTTTCTTCCACTTTTCAACGCATTACGGATAGTTCCTGAGTCAATTCCAAGTTCCTTTGTTGCTGCTGAAACACTGGGGAAAATAGTTGTTGTTGACGATGATGAAATATGGATGGGGATAGACTGAATCTTTTTTGGAGTTGGCGCTTCATCTTCCGTCCATGGTTCTGTCAACTGTCCTTTATCAAAAGTTCGGGATAGAAATAATTTCTTCCCGTCTTTCTTGACGAAACGTTTTTCAACATAACGATTGAACGCGGCATAGATTGCTTGGCGAGTCACTCCAATCCACTGAGCCATCTCAGCCATTGTTTCAAAAGTTTTCAGGGGTGGTTCAGCAAGAGAATTATGAACAGAAAATCGATCTTCATTTTGATTTGCGACCAAAACTTTTTTATCTTTGAAAGTGAAAACATTCCTCCCTTCATTTATTGCTTTGTTGAGAGCCCTTGGAGCGATCTTCATAAATCTTGCAAGAGCCGCTTGTGAAGAAAATCTTTCACTGAGACGTTGTTTTGTCAACGCATCTATCAAAACCCACATTTTCTTAGGTGTCAAAAAATGAAAAAAAAACCACAAGAATGTTCTCAAAGTTTTCTGGAGAAGTTTTCTGCTAAAATTTCTAGCAGAAACATTATTTTCTGCTAAAATTTTTAGCAGAACATCTTCATTTTTGATTTGATTTTTCTCTGGAAAATAATCTGTTTTTTTGATTTTGCTCCGGAGATTTTTCTATTTCTTATTTTATTTACCCTGAAGGAACTTCCTCGTGAAATAAAATAAATATTCTGTTAGATTTTTAGCAGGTTTTTCTGCTAAGAATTTTAGCAGGAACAACTTTTGTTTTTTCTGCTCCAGATTTTAGCAGAAATATTATTGTTTTTCTGCTAAAATTTTTAGCAGAACATCTTCATTTTTGATTTCATTTTTCTCTGGAAAATAATCTGTTTTTGGATTCTGATTTTGAAATTCTTTTTATTTTTTATTTTATTTACCCTGAAGGAACTTCCTCGTGAAATAAATAAATATTCTGTTAGATTTTCAGCAGAAATATTATTGTTTTTCTGCTAAAATTTTTAGCAGAACATCTTCATTTTTGATTTCATTTTTCTCTGGAAAATAATCTGTTTTTTGATTTTGTTCCGGAGATTTTTCTATTTCTTATTTTATTTACCCTGAAGGAACTTCCTCGTGAAATAAATAAATATTCTGTTAGATTTTAAGCAGAAACATTTTTGATGTTCTGCTAAAAATTTTAGCAGGAGCAACTTTATTTTGATTTTCTGCTCCAGATTTTAGCAGGAGCAACTTTATTGTTCTGCTAAAATTTTTAGCAGAACATCTTCATTTTTGATTTCATTTTTCTCTGGAAAATAATCTGTTTTTGGATTCTGATTTTGAAATTCTTTTTATTTTATTTACCCTGAAGGAACTTCCTCGTGAAATAAATAAATATTCTGTTAGATTTTCAGCAGAAATATTATTGTTTTTCTGCTAAGAATTTTAGCAGGAACAACTTTTGTTTTTTCTGCCAAAAATTTTAACAGAAATTCTAGATTTAATATCCAAGATATTAAATCAACCTAAATAAGTTTGGAACGCCTTCATATCCTCACATGCCTCTTTGTATTTTTTGATTGTGATAAGATAGTCACATGCTTTTTTTATTTCTTCCAAATAAGATGCTGCAGGAGATCTTTGGAAAAGTGAGTTAAGAAGATCTGTAATTTTCTTCTCGATTTCTTTCACTTTTTTATAGTTTTCAGCAAATTTTTCTTCTTCTCCTCCACGTTCTTGAAAATCATTCAGCCCCCAGCTGAGATTAAATATGTTCAAAATGCGAAGTTCACTGCTACTAAATCGGCCCCTGACATTCATTTTTAGAAGGAAAATCTTTTTCATCTTCATTTTCATCTTCATAATCATCAAAAGCTGAGGCCGTTTGAACCATTTCCTCCACAAGAACTTCATCAACAATCGCTGTGATAGATTTTACATTTCCGCAGAAAAGATGTTTGATGGAAAAGACAACTTGCCCAAAAAGTGGCATGCCAATGAGCTCTTTTTGCCTCAGAATAAGTTTCTTTTTCCTGTTGACCAACTCCCAAAAACGACAAGAGAAATCTGTTTTGGGGATTTTGGAAGGATAAATCTTTGCAAAAATCTTTTCCTGTTCAGATTTATCTGTTTTCAAAAGAGAGAAATCTTCTGCATGAAACTTAGCAAAAGATGGAGAAAGTTTTTTCACTTCCGGTTGTTTTTTCATTGCAGCTGCACGAAGATGATTTTCCAGTTTACGGAAAAAGTGAATGTTTTCTTCAGGGAGATTTATTCCCAATGAAAAAGAATCTCCTTCATGAGCAAAGATTTTAAACTTTGTTCGGAGTTTCAGTTGAAGTTTTTTGTCATCGAGAGAACATGGGAGAAGACAATATGAAATCTTTCCAGAGGTTCGTTTTTGAGGTTCTTGGAGAGTGATATCGGGAAATACAACTTTTTCGGGATTCATTTTCTTGGTGGAGATAAAAAAATCATTTTATTTCCAAATCCATTTCTCCAAACTGTCTGTCTTTTTCAGTTTTAACTGGAAGAAAACCATTTACCTTGTCAACAGCTTTCTGAATCTTGGTTTCAATTTCAGCCCAATGCATCCATGCGATTTCTTCCTCCGTCAACCCACTTGTTGCTTTGTAAAATTTGGGATCAATCAAAGTTGCATGATTTCTTATTTCAGCCAGTGCAATTTTGATTTCCTCCAGAGAAAAGAAATCTTGCCCCTCGATTGTGAAAAGTTTTTCTTTGTTCATTTTTTATCCAATGAATAAAAAATTCAAAACATGGTTTTCCAGATTTCTAGATCGTTGGCAATCCCACTTGATAGTCTTGAAAGTGTTTTTGAGACTTTATGTTTGGAATTAGCACTATTGATTTTATCTTCCAAAGTTTTCTTTTTCATCAAATCGAGAAACTTTTCCAGTCTGGGAGATTTCCAAGTGACATCGTGAGATTTCTCAGTTGAATCCAGAAAATGAGTTTTTTTCTTGCTGAGTTGATTGAAAAAAACTGTGCGTGATAATCCAAATCTTTCCTGAATTTCCTCTGCGGTGAAAAAATCTTCTCCATCAATCTGGATAAATGGTGAGTCATCTTCCTTCCGAATCCAAAAAGTTTTTTTATCAGCTCTTCTGAAATATTTGATGTTGTCAGATTTGAGAACTCTCAAGATCGTTTTTGAGGGAAGACCAGTTTGTTCTTGGGCTTCTTTGAATGTGAAAAAAGTTTGCTTTTCTTTTCCTTCTTCTTGGATTGAAAACTTCATTTTAAATGGAGAAAAAAGATTTTAACCCTATTTAAAATGTCAACTTTGACTGCATGGAAATCTTTTGCACGATCATCCGGATTGCGAGGATGGTCTCGATTGAAAAAAAATGACCTGGTGGAATTTTTAGTTGAAAATCTATGGACTGGAGGTGGGAAAAACAATCAGCGTAGAAAAGACCACCCTCTGGATGAAGAAAATAAAAGACTTAATGTTCCAGTATTGATTCCGGAAAGAAGAAGAGTTCCTCCCAGAAGAATTCCGCCAATCATTAAAAAACAAACAGAAAATATTTCAGACTGGGCGACTTGGCTGGAAAATGTGAATGATGCAGAAATCAGGAGAAGATCAACTCCTGCAGTTGAACGACTGAAAAGACAGATTGCTGCATTGTGGGGGCAAAAGCTGATCGTGGAAGAAGGAAGATCTGCTCTGAAAGGATTTGCCAGACAGCTGATCATTCAAGGAGATGACTCCCCAACTCCACAAGATTTTCTCCGGAAAGTGAGGAGTGAAGTTATTGAGCTGATAAGACAAAATCGACAGACAAAAGTAAAGTGCATTCTGGTCTCTCTGCTGGTAAAACCCGATTTGAGTGATGATAGCGTGATTGAAGAGACACCTTTCTCCCACTCCCGAATGAAAAGAAATCTGGAAGGAAATAACGCAGGCGAGTTGTTTGATCAAATGAGCAGAGAAATGCTGATCAACCTGGAAAACTTCAACCAAAGAGGATCAAACTGGGTGTTTGAACGAGTTGTTAGATTAGAGCTTCATCTCATTCGGTGGAGGCCACTGGGAGGATCTTCATGGATTCCTCTCCCAAAAGAAGTGGCAAACAAGAACGCTGTAGTGAACATGAAAAACCAGGATGAAATGTGTTTCAAATGGTGCATGACAAGAGCAATGAACTGGGTGGCGCAGAACCCGGAAAGAATCACGCCTCTCCTGAGAAAACAAGCTGAAAAACTCGATTGGAGTGACATTTCATTTCCAACAACTCTGGAAGATGTCAGAAAGTTTGAGAAAAGAAACAACATTTCTGTAAATGTATTTGGATGGGACAGAAATCTTTTTACCCTGAGAGCAACAGATGAAGAAAAAGAAAAACACGTGGATCTGCTACTGCTCAAAAAGGAGTTCAAAAGTCACTTCTGTATCATTAAAAACTTTTCTCGTTTGGCTGGATCACAAGTTTCCAAAACAAAACGAAAAAGATTCTTCTGTAAAAGATGTATAAATGCATTCCCCAGTGAAGACAGCTTGAAAAAACACAAGATCAACTGCGTAGAATTTGAAGCAACAAATGTTGTTATGCCTGAAGGACAAACATGTTCATTCCGTAACTTCTCAAAAATGATTCATGTTCCAGTTGTCGGTTACGCTGATTTTGAGTCAATTTTGAAACCCATGAAAAATGCAGGAAAGATGAAACAAACGCAGAAAGTGCAAGAACATCTTCCCTGTGGATTTGCTTTTCATCTCGTCTCTCCTTTTCTGCAAATAGAACCTGTCTTGCAAAGAGCTGGGAGTGAAAAAGAATCAGCTGAGCTCCCAAAAGATTTTGTGCGACGACTCATTGAGGAAGTAAAAACTGCTCAACTGAAACTGAAGCCAAAGCCCATGGATCCGCTCACTCCAGAAGAATGGCATGTATTCAATCAAACATCATGGTGCTGGCTGTGTCAAGGTGAATTTGAGAGAGAAGGAGAAAAGATGAAAGTACGAGATCACTGCCATTTCACTGGAAAATTCAGAGGAGCTGCACATCGCTCTTGTAACAGAATGTTTCAGAGACCAAAATTCACTCCAGTATTTTTCCATAATCTGGCGAACTATGACTCACATCTTTTTGTGCGAGCCTTGGGCTTGCTGGATGAAATTCTGGAGATACAATGCATCCCCAATAACGAAGAAAAATATATCTTTTTCTCGCTGAAATTTGAACTGAAAAGAGAAAAGATCTGTGAGGGAAAAGAAATCATTGTGAAACATGAAATCAGATTTTTAGATTCTTTCAAATTCATGGCGTCTTCTCTGGGGAATCTGGCTGGTAATCTTCCCAAGACAGATCTGAAAGAAACTGCTAGGTTTTTCCAGGGAGGAAAGTTTGATTTGATGACGCGAAAAGGAGTTTATCCCTATGAATTCATGGATTCATTTGAAAAGTTTGCAGAACCACTCCCAGAGAAAGAAGCGTTTTTCTCCAGCTTAAACGACTCAGGGATCGGAGAAGAAGATTTTAAGCACGCAAAATATGTCTGGCAGAAATGGCAGATGAAAAACATGGGAGAATTTCACGATCTCTATCTGAAAACAGATGTGTTGTTGCTGGCCGATGTTGTTGAAAACTTCAGAAAACTTTGCGAAGAAAACTATGGACTGGATCCTGCACAGTTTTTCACAACCCCTGGAATGGCATGGAACGCAATGCTGAAAATGACTGGAGTTTCTTTGCAGCTTCTGAATGACGTAGATATGCTGCTGATGGTTGAACGATGGATGAGAGGTGGAAACTCAAATGCGTTCAAGCGATACGCAAAGGCAAACAATCGGTTCATGAAAGATTTCAATGAAAAACAACCTTCTTCTTTTCTGGTTTATCTAGACGCAAATAACCTTTATGGATGGGCAATGTCAAAGCCTCTTCCAGTTGGAAAGTTCGTCTGGATGAATGATCCGTCAAAATGGAAGGCATTTGTTGATGGAGAAGGTGTGGGATGCATCTTGGAAGTAGATCTGGAATATCCAGATGAACTGCATGATGCTCAAAATGATTTTCCACTTGCTCCAGAAAGTCTCAAACTAGATGGAGTGTGGAAGCTAACTCAAAATCTAAAAGATAAAGAAAGAATGGTTCTGCATGGAGAAAATCTGAAACTCTTTCTTTCCCTGGGAATGAAGTTGAAAAAGATTTGGAGAGGAATTTCATTTCAGGAAGCTGCCTTCATGAAATCATATATTGAGACAAACACAAAGCTGAGAATGAACGCAAAAAATGCATTTGAAAAAGATTTCTTCAAGCTGATGAATAATTCAGTGTTTGGGAAGACAATGGAGAACGTAAGGAAGCGCGTTTCCATTGAACTGGTTAAAGATGTCGAAAGAGCAGAAAAACTAATCAATAAGCCAAACTTTGCTGATCTGCAGATTTTTGATGAATTTTTAATCGGGATAAAGATGCGAAAGACACAAGTCCGCATGAATAAACCAGTTTATGTGGGCATGTCAATCCTGGATCTCTCCAAAACCCTGATGTATAACTTTCATTATGGCTATGCAAAAGAAAAGTGGAAAGATTTGAAAGTTCTTTATACAGACACAGATTCACTGGTCTATGAGATTGGAACAGAAGATTTCTATGCAGATATTGCAGATGATGTTCTTGAATGGTTTGACACAAATGACTTTTCCAGAGATCATCCTGCTGTTTTAAATGGACTGCCTATTGTGAAAGAAAACAAAAAAAAGATTGGGCTGATGAAAGATGAATGCGCTGGAAAAACTATAACAGAATTTGTGGCGCTGAGACCAAAACTTTATGCTTTCCTGCTGAGTGAAGGGAAAGAAGAAAAGAAAGCAAAAGGCGTAAAGAAATGTGTGATTAAAAACCAGCTGCGGTTTAACAACTTCATGAAATGTCTGAAAGGAGAAGGAAAAATACTCAGGACGCAAAATGTCATTCGCAGCAGAGAACATCATCTTTTTACAGAACGAATGGAGAAGATTGCACTGTCTGCCAATGATGACAAGAGAGTGATTTTGAAAAATGGCATAGATACATTTGCGAGAGGACACTGGAGATTGAGATGATTTTTCTCCCAGTTGAAAAAATATTTGGTCCCCCAATATTTTTTGAGACAGTAGATGGGATATCACGGTCTCCAATGGATCCGAAGGACCCCCTTAATTCAAAGGTTTTATGTCTTATATGAACTTAATCAAATAGTAAGAATATGTAATGATTTGACAGGAAAATGAAATGGCACTTTTACAATCAATGAAAATATGTCTCTGGTAAATTTAGACAGAAAGTTAGCATTTGGAGATGCTGTTAAATTTTAGGAGAAAATGACAAATGAGTTTCTGAAATATTTTTATTGAGTTCTGGTGGTTTTAACATAAAGGATCAATCGAGTCATATAATTCACTAATGTGTATAAGTAAGCAGAAGTGTTTTACGTTAAAATTAACGGGGTCCGAGGATGCATTGGAGACCGTGATATCCCATCTACTGCTACAGTCGAACCTCTCCTTACAGACACCTCTCTAATACGGACACCTCTCTATTACGGACAGTTTCCTATGTCCAGACAAAATTCTCACATGTTTTCTTTACAAAAGACCTCTATAATACGGACTCTCTCTAATACGGACAACGGACACTACATCTCGGCCCCCGAGAGCAAATTCATCATAAAGTTAACCTCTTTATTACGGACACTCCGGTGATCAGGTGATGATAGTTTGAGTAAGTTATACAATTTCCTGTTTGTGGTTACAAACATACATTGAAAGACGTTTTCAGAATTGTACTTTATAGTACTTTTTCACATGCAGCATTTCGTTGTAGTTCGTTTCGTTTTAAAACAGTGATTCGTATACCTTATGTAGCTGAGAATTTTACAATGTAGTACACTACTGATAGACAGTATCTCAATGCTGTATATTAATCAATTTCGATGCAGTTCTAGACGAGTGTGGGCCTGTTTTTAGTTACTGAACCACAACTGTCAGTGGAGTCTTAAAAGTGACGTCATCGTGGTGACCTCTATAATACGGACACCTCTCTAATACGGACACTTTGCTCTGTCCCTTTGGTGTCCGTATTAGAGAGGTTCAACTGTATGTCAACATTAGACCCCGTATAACTTTTAGTGCTAAAATGCTTAAAGTGACCACAAAATATCTTCTTGCCTCCATAACACTTTGAAAAAGTAAAATCCTACTATCTATTCTAAAATCGTAAATAATTACGATTTTGGAATTCAGGGCCCATTTGTTCAAAGCAGCTAGCATTTAAGTTATCCAGGATTATATTCAACTTAAAATATTAATAACTTATATCTTATAAATCTGCAATCCTGGAAATTAATTTTCAGCCAAACTTTTGTTGTAAACCAGCAAGGCAAATGCTTTTCAACAACACAAACTAAAACCTTGGTTTACCTTTCATTTGGATTAGCTTTTGAAAAACTGGACCTGTCTATACAGTTGTTTCTATTTACAAATCTTAACAGATAACTTTTGTTACTTAGTAATTTTTTTTTATCAATATCAAGATGCATTTAATGGTTGATATTAGGCTCTGATTGCAATGTACTTACACTGTAAACTCACAATCAACTTATCAACATGCACATTCTCTTCAAAACACTGAAAATCATTATTTCATACTCAGACGATGGCAAGGAGGAAATTTATATGTACAATGTGATCCATCATCAAAATTATCTAGATTTCTAATTATTCATTCCACAGTGTTAATTGCATGTGAGTAATGACAGTCGTCAACCCTCCAAGTGGGGACCAGTTTACTTGGGGCCATGGCCACCAAAAGTGTGGCACTGGCGACCAGATTTTCAAACAAGTTGCCACTCAGAATCTCAAGACTTGGAGGCAAATGGCCTTATTGAGTACTACAATGTTGGTCTGCCCCCTCCCCCCATCCAATTTCGTACCCAGAGTCCAGTCGGACAACTTGGTCAGCAGATATTCACCAGGTGAGACTCTGGGGGGAGTGATTTTTTCTGGAAAAATGTAGATTTTTTTATGGATTCCATTCCCGCAGAGTCTCACCTGGTAACCATTCGCTGACCACCCATAACAAATAGTAATAGTAATAGTAATAATTTATTTAAAGTCGATAAACGTAGCTGGGAGTGGTTACCCAATCTCCCGAGCCAGAGGCTCATGTAAAAAACGCTCAACAATTGAGTTAAAATACAATTTAAGTTATAAAACAAACTAATCTAACTAGTACTTCAATATATTACATTGTGTATACGACTTTTTTTTTATTCCAGAAGATAAATCCCTACCCATACTTACTTTACCTTGACCTCCATTAAGCTATTTCCCGAGGGTGACCACTTTATAGAGGTTTGAGGGATAAGTTATACCCCATTCACACCAACGGTTAAACATGTTTAAATATTGTTTAGTTTAACAACGTTTTAGCCTCTATCTTGAACGTTTTTAAATGTATGATGTCGGAGACTTCGACTTTGAATGCGTGACAAATGAATGACATTTAAATTTAATTAATTCTAAGTGATAATTAGTGATAAATAAGTGTGAAAAGTATGTGTCAAGAACCAGATGTTTGGATTTAGCCCGTTTGCATGCAATCTTTGGTTTAAAAATAACAACGCCAAGTGATTAGTGAGAGTCGATACGTCGTTGAGCCATTGTAACAGTGAGTTAACCAGTGAGTTGAAATACGTGATTAACGCCTCGAGATTGTACCGAGAAGCCTGTAACGCCAATAAACCAAGAGGACCTGTGAGTATCGTATCTGTTACTTGGAATGGTAATAAAAGCCAATAGTTTCTTTTAGTAAAGATTTCATTCCAAATATTACGGTACGTTTGGGGTTATTTTTCTAAACCTGTTTTAAACAAAACAACATTTAAACATGTTTAAGCGTTGGTGTGAACGTGGTATAAGGAGATCAATGCAATATGTAGCATATTTTGGTAACTTCCCGTTAGATACAGTGTATCACTCCCAGAGTCTGTGGGGATGCACGGGGTCAGACATATTGGGTGTGGTCAAACGTATTGGGTCAGGGTGGGGTTAACCCTAAAAGGCATACTATTCTTCCAATCGCCGTGCAGTTATATAATAAAGACCAAAACAATTCATATTTTCTTCCAGCTGCCGTTTCTTATTAGTCGTACCCTTGACTATGAGCCAAGCGCACGACTTATAAAATGGGCTCCAAAAAGTAAAAATGTTCACTTTTTCAAGTGGTTTATAGCCTGAGGCGAAGTGTTAGGGACGTCACATCAGTTGATATAGCAACTTCAAGCTTATGGATGATTGGATTTATTTACAACATAAAAAAAGGAAAATGACGAAACGAAACATATCAAGTAAAAGGAACTTACATTATTGCCGGGTTTTTTCCATTCGATAACGATTTCGTTTTCTTTCTTTTCGAGCAACAGATAAATTGAAGTAATATAAAAGTTGAAGTTGACCTTTCATGCACGAGTGATTGCGAAAGACTGGTTAAAGGTTTCAAATGACGTACAGTGTAGTAACGTTCGTGACGGATCACCTAGTGTGACCGGAAAAGCGACTGTACATGTAAAACAAATCATAACAATATATTGAATTAATTCTCGTACCTTAGGGGCACTTACAAGACCCTTAAAGCTTCTTAAAGCACGACTTCACTACTCGAAGAGTTGTTGTTC
Organism: Dendrophyllia cribrosa; assembly: GCA_024195265.1. Classification (NCBI taxonomy): domain Eukaryota; kingdom Metazoa; phylum Cnidaria; class Anthozoa; order Scleractinia; family Dendrophylliidae; genus Dendrophyllia; species Dendrophyllia cribrosa. Next base: position 18,918,891 of record JAJLRJ010000005.1, read on the forward strand.
TTGGGCCGTATTTACGAAAGCATCCTAAGTCCAAAGAGCCTCCTAAGATATAATTTAGGAGATAACTGGTATTTACGAAGACCTCCTATTTTAAGACATGTCTTATTTTTTTCTCCTAAACTTAGGACCTCCTAAATTTTTAAGACATGTCTTAACTGGTATTCACGAAGACCTCCTAACTTAAGATATGTCTTAATTTTTCTCCTAAATTTAGGAGGTCAAAATTGACCTCCTAACTTATTAAAACATGTCTTGACGTAAGCTAAATTCGATTGTTGACGAGGTTTACGTCGATTTTCAGCGTGATTATTGTGTATCACAATAGTTACCGATTAGATAAACATTTTCCTAAGAAAAATTAAATATTTTCTAGTAATGTCAAATAGCACGGTTAGTTACATATGGGCCTTCGTGTCATTAACGGGTTCCACATTTCTTTCTCATCGCAGAGTTATATTTCCGTTTTTCGTGAAAATAAGTCCTTGTACAAGAAATATCGAAGTAGACCCTATTAAAATGATAATGGATTTGTTTGTTGCTTTCGCTACTGACCATGAACTTAAATTCGAGATGAAATAAAGGTTATTGCATTGTCATTGTATTAACAACAATTTACACAATACAAAATATTCATTCATGTAATTTTCATAATTTATTATTCATAAGAGTGCGCCAAATAAACTATCTCTGATAATCGATAACTGCCCGCGACCATTAAACTTAGGAGACTGCTAAGTTGCGCTTACCTTAGGATGGTCATAAGATATCGTTCGTGAATAGCACTTAGGACATATCTTAGGAATCTCCTAAATTTTCTCTTAAGTTATATCTTAAGACATATCTTAGGTAGGATTTCGTGAATACGGCCCCTTGTCTACAAATCAACTGTGCGCACACCCCTAGATTCGCGAGGTTTTGCGAGTCACGTATTTCTAGTTATTACGTTACTAGATATAATAAAATCTTAGGCCACAAAAATCATTTTTAAAGGTTATACAATAAGGAGTAATAGAACGGTTCATTTATATATTGCGAGATGTCTGCTTCGTAATTATTAAGTTACGGTTGAGAACCACTAGTTGGTCGGTGCTAAATGTTATGTGCTATCTCCATTATATTAAGTGTTTTTTTGCTTCGTTACTAACAAAGAAAGCTAGTAGGTGGTATTAAAAGACTTTTGACTTGGCTGTAGATTGGGTGCACTATCCAATCCAGCAGGAGTTGCAGTGCTCTACTCTATATCAAGAAAGATCAAAACTTTATTTCAGTCCTTTATCGGTTATAATATCGAAAAGCTCAATTAAACTGAAGACTATATGTGGGAAATGTCTAGACAGAAGAGCAACATTTTAGTCTTGAAAATGTGAAGGCACTGTAACGTTTACTGAAATAAACTACTCATTAGCTTATATCAAACAAGTTGCTAACAAATGGACTCCCTAGACTAAAAGAGCATGTCACATGCGTCTTATCAGACGAGTGTAAATATAAGTGTAACATGTTGGATATTCTATGAAAAATTAGCTTTCAAAAATTTACCAAGATTCAATATGTCTATCAGTGGCAAAAGCTGCCACGCAGCCATACATTCTCTGTATAATTTAAACACTTTAAAGTTTCATTTCTCGAAAATTGTTTAACATACCACACTCCAACTTTCAGAGAGAGTTAGGTTTGCCAAGCTAGCTCTTTCAGCTCTTTCGATTAATGAATACTGAATGGAGTTGTTGTTGTGTCGTTTATACTAACATATCCCAATGAGGCTAAAAAGAAAACAAATGCACATCAATCGATCAGCCAGTTTGTTTCAGATTTATGTATCAATGGTTGGTACTTGCTCTGCTGGTACGCTGGTCGTTGCTGTTGCTTTGAAACGTTGTACCCGAGATTCAGTAGCGACATGAATCTTGTTTGCAGAGGGATGATAGCAGCATAGCATTTCCTTGAGTTTCTCCCTGAAGCGTTGGTTGACCAAGGCATACACAACTGGATTAACGGCAGAATTGAAGAACACCATTGTGTTAGTGATGGTGATGGCATTAAGAAAATTGGAGGAGGTAAAATACCTCAATAGGTACACCACAGAGCTTGTGCCCCAGGAGATTCCAAAGTTGATACTGACAGTAACAACCATCAATGTGACTCGCTTCCGTACCTTTATCACACCCTGGGTATAGAGAGTGTTTGACTGAGAGATTTATAAAAAAAACATTTTTCTTGATGAAATTGTACAATTCACAAATATAACTTTAGCCCCATTCACACCAACGGTAAAACATGTTTAAATGTTGTTTAGTTTAACTACGTTTTTAGCCTCTATCTTGAACGTTTTTAAATGTATATGCTTCAAACTACATAGAATGGTAATAAAAGTCAATAAAGTTTCTTTTAGTAAAGATTTCACTCAAAATATTACGGGAGGATATGGGGTATTTTTCTAAACCTGTTTTAAACTAAACAACATTTAAACATGTTTAAGCGTCGGTGTGAATGGGGTATTTGTTAGATTTCTCGCACATAGATGTCAACTAGAGCTATTGAAACAATTGAATACCATTAAAAGGAAATAATAAAATAAGAACAGAACATAATTATTTCCTCGTTTTGTTTATTATAAACAAGCTTTACCTATTTTTCTCTTTTGATATAACAAAATTGTAGCTCTTATTGACATTTTTTATAATTGATATTTTTTTCTTGTCCCTTACCTTTTGCTGACTGGTAATTTCATTTTCGTCATTTCTTTTGAACCACAAGGTGTATACAACACAGGAATATAATCCACTCATCACTGCTAAAGGAATAACTACCATAACTGAAAGCCACGCCACACTATAAGCCTTGGCCATCCATAGGTCAGGAAAAATCTCCATGCAGAAGCCGATTTTTTCCTCATAGTCGATGACAAGGAAATCAGGGATGATGACAATCACTGCCGAGATCCAGCAAGTAGTAATAATAACCTGGAAACAAACATTGCAGGAATATTAACTGCTAGGTCACTCAACTTTAGCATCACATCTTCTCTCAATCTAAATTAATATGTATACAAATTATAAATCCAATGGCGAAATCGTGTCTTTTGTTCAAAATGGAACGACTTTAAGTCATAGTTAGTCATAATCATAATAATGATCGACCTCTTCGATTCAAAATGGTACTGATACATACCAGATATAGAGACCTGCAGTTATGCACTTCTACGCTGGCTATACTTGTTAGTTACTGATTTTCAATATTTTAACACATTGATTGATTGACTAAAGGCTGGTTTTCACTAGCGCATAAGCATGAGCACAAGCCAACATACGCAGACTCAGTAACGTGTTGATCATTAGTGCCTATTGTTCTGTTTTGTTTAAACAATTGGAACTAATGATCAACATATTACTGAGTCTGCGTATGTTGGCTTGTGCTTATGCTTATGCTTATGCGCTAATGAAAACCAGCCTTAAGTGATGCTCCACATAAGAACTACCGTAAACTTTATTGTTCTGCCGCATTAGCTCTTTCCCACATAGAATATCTTTGATTTTAAGAATAGAGGAGGGGCTGATGGTTCATAATTATATTTCAGTATAAAAATAAAGAAAATCCATTTGCGTCAAATAAATTTTGGGAAATGTTTGTGCTTAACCAATCAGAATAGCAGAAGACAATAGCTAATAATTTTGCTTATTTGATGAAGTTCCCCAAATACAATATCTTTTAAAAATTGCATGTTGTGCGATTGGGTCTCAAATTACTTGAAACCTTAAAATAATTGGACAAAATGCACCTTGAACCTTAACTTTTTAGCGGTTTACGAGTCTAGGCCAATCAGATCACTAGTTGTAACAATGAAAAAAGTTGACATTCCATCGTGCATTGCGTTTCAGCACTTACCTTCCTATGCGGATCATTACTTAATTAATTTATTTATTTGCACGCACCTTCACCTTCCGTTTCGTGAGTTTCCTTTTGTTTCCATGCGGATGCATCACGGAGAAATAACGTTCAATGGCGACAGCAAGCAAAGTAAAAGCCGAGCAAGCCCCACCAACCCATCCAAAGTTACCACCTGTCACCAGTCGGCACAAAACTGTTCCAATCAGCCCATCTGGGTGGGTGAAAGTGCTGCGAAAAATTGTCTTTGGTGCGAGCAAAGTGACGTACACTACATCCGCTACAGCGAGGTTCAAAAGGAGATAATTTATGGGGATCCTGTAAAGCAATATCAATGTTAGTATAACCGCAGAGTTATGTTCAGGATTGCAGATAATTAGATGCATGACAGTAGTAGTAGATGGTCAGATTTAACCCCGCGAATGGATAGGTAAGGATAGGTAAGGATAGGTAAATCATTAATATGCATTAGTGGATAGGTGGATTAGGTGCCTAGGTGATGACGTAGTTTGGGATAGGTAACTTATTAATATGTATTATCAATTACCTATACCTTTTGTGTTAATAAATGACTAGGGATAGTGCCTAGGTAAATCATTGATATGTACATAATTACCTTCCGCACCCATTTCAAAACAATAGACATGCCCAAACTTGCCCGCTCTATTCCAACTCACTTCAAAACAAAACACAACTGACACAGATATCCTTTACATGCAGACATAGATCAAAACAATATGCCTTGACCAGGACTCGAACCTGAGTTACTGCGGCCACAACGCTAGACCATCAAAGCTGTGGTTGATATTATAGCTGAATAAACTAATTAGAGGTTTCCGAAACATTCAAGTTTAGAAGCAATAAAATTGCACAGTGTAAAAGAAACCACTTCTTATTCGTTTCTACCGCAACATTCTCATTGCCGCTTCATCGCTAGCCTCTATATCGATTTTCAGTTTCCCAGCCATCACCCACTTTAAGTTTTAATTTCTTTTCCGGTAGCTTCAATGTTCAAACTTTTAATTATGCGAACATACACTGAACTAAATTTGCATGAAAAATTAGCACCTCGGAAAAATAAACAAAGTAACCAATTACATGCGTTACTCAAACAATAAACCCACACTCTGTTTAAGTAAAACTATATTTAATAATAACAAAACGCATTAAGGTTTCATCAAATCATTATGTCAACAAAAGCTGTTTTATTTAGAACAACTTAAATCCATATACTACACAAATGATAAGGAAATCAAGAACAAAATGTTAGAATGAAATAGCTTTACGGACGTAGCGCGAATTCACTATAAGGCCGTATTGCACTCCTAAAGCTTTGTTGCCTTTTTTCGGAAGCAAAGGTTTCCTCTGAAAACGATTTTACGTTTGGTTCATCTCCGTGTAAGTAAATCCACTTTGTTTTATCGTTTGAATAATGTCTTAATTTAACTGGAGAACTCGGACGGGGTTGTAAGGATTTTGGGAACTGGTATATTTCTATAACGCCACGTTTATCATCCAAGAAATTTATTATTCGAGGCTGTTTTTGCAAATCCTTGATCATATATATAAAATGTAACTAGATATCCGCGTTTACTGTTGTGATCAAATGATAGGGGTACAGGAGGGGTACAAGAGGGGTACAGGAGGGGTACAGGAGGGGTACAGAAAGGGTACAGGAGGGGTACAGGAGGGGTACAGAAAGGGTACAGGAGGGGTACAGGAGGGGTACAGAAAGGGTACAGGAAGGGTACAGGAAGGGTACAGGAGGGGTACAGAAAGGGTACAGGAGGGGTACAGGAGGGGTACAGGAGGGGTACAGAAAGGGTACAGGAGGGGTACAGAAAGGGCACAGGAGGGGTACAGGAGTTTTCTTCACCACCATAATTCTATTATTTCACCACCACCATAATTCTATTATTTTCACCACCACCACCACCGCCACCACAACTCTATTATTTTCACCACCATAATTCTATTATTTTCACCACCATAATTCTATTATTTTCACCACCACCACAATTCTATTATTTTCACCACCACCACCACCACCACCGCCACCACCGCCACCACAATTCTATTATTTTCACCACCTCCACAATTCTATTATTTTCACCACCACCACAATTCTATTTTTTTCACCACCACCACCACCACCACCACCACCACCGCCACCACAATTCTATTATTTTCACCACCATAATTCTATTTTTTTTACCACCACCACAATTCTATTATTTTCACCACCACCACCACCACCACCGCCACCACAATTCTATTATTTTCACCACCTCCACAATTCTATTATTTTCACCACCACCACAATTCTATTATTTTCACCACCACCACCACCACCACCGCCACCATAATTCTATTATTTTCACCACCTCCACCACCACAATTCTATTATTTTCACCACCACCACAATTCTATTATTTTCACCACTTACCACCACTACCACCACCACCACCACCATAATTCTATTATTTTCACCACCATAATTCTATTATTTTCACCACCACCACAATTCTATTATTTTCACCACCACCACCACCGCCACCACAATTCTATTATTTTCACCACTTACCACCACCACCACCACAATTCTCTTGTTTTCACCACCACCACCACAATTCTATTGTTTTCACCACCAATAAAGACCTTTAACGAAATGTTTACCTTAAAAAGACAAGGACACAAAGGACAAAACAAGGACACAAGGGACAATTTAAGGACAAAAAGGACAAAACGAGGACTATCAGGACAAAAGGGACAATCGGGACATATCAAGTCTTAATCCCTCTCTTGTCGAGGCCTCCAGACATACCTAGATATGATATGTCCCGATTGTCCCTTTTGTCCTGATAGTCCTCGTTTTGTCCTTTTTGTCCTTAAATTGTCCCTTGTGTCCTTGTTTTGTCCTTTGTGTCCTTGTCTTTTTAAGGTAAACATTTCGTTAAAGGTCTTTATTGGTGGTGAAAACAATAGAATTGTGGTGGTGGTGGTGAAAACAAGAGAATTGTGGTGGTGGTGGTGGTGGTAAGTGGTGAAAATAATAGAATTGTGGTGGCGGTGGTGGTGGTGGTGGTGGTGGTGGTGGTGGTGGTGAAAATAATAGAATTGTGGTGGTGGTGAAAATAATAGAATTATGGTGGTGGTGGTAAGTGGTGAAAATAATAGAATTGTGGTGGTGGTGGTGGTGAAAATAATAGAATTGTGGTGGTGGAGGTGGTGAAAATAATAGAATTATGGTGGCGGTGGTGGTGGTGGTGAAAATAATAGAATTGTGGTGGCGGTGGTGGTGGTGGTGGTGGTGAAAATAATAGAATTGTGGTGGTGGTGAAAATAATAGAATTATGGTGGTGAAAATAATAGAATTGTGGTGGCGGTGGTGGTGGCGGTGGTGGTGAAAAAAATAGAATTGTGGTGGTGGTGAAAATAATAGAATTGTGGAGGTGGTGAAAATAATAGAATTGTGGTGGCGGTGGTGGTGGTGGTGGTGGTGAAAATAATAGAATTGTGGTGGTGGTGAAAATAATAGAATTATGGTGGTGAAAATAATAGAATTGTGGTGGCGGTGGTGGTGGTGGTGGTGAAAATAATAGAATTATGGTGGTGGTGAAAATAATAGAATTATGGTGGTGAAGAAAACTCCTGTACCCCTCCTGTGCCCTTTCTGTACCCCTCCTGTACCTTTTCTGTACCCCTCCTGTACCCCTCCTGTACCCCTCCTGTACCCTTTCTGTACCCCTCCTGTACCCCTCCTGTACCCCTATCATTTGATCACAACAGTAAACGCGGATATCTAGTTACATTTTATATATATGATCAAGGATTTGCAAAAACAGCCTCGAATAATAAATTTCTTGGATGATAAACGTGGCGTTATAGAAATATACCAGTTCCCAAAATCCTTACAACCCCGTCCGAGTTCTCCAGTTAAATTAAGACATTATTCAAACGATAAAACAAAGTGGATTTACTTACACGGAGATGAACCAAACGTAAAATCGTTTTCAGAGGAAACCTTTGCTTCCGAAAAAAGGCAACAAAGCTTTAGGAGTGCAATACGGCCTTATAGCGAATTCGCGCTACGTCCGTAAAGCTATTTCATTCTAACATTTTGTTCTTGATTTCCTTATCATTTGTGTAGTATATGGATTTAAGTTGTTCTAAATAAAACAGCTTTTGTTGACATAATGATTTGATGAAACCTTAATGCGTTTTGTTATTATTAAATATAGTTTTACTTAAACAGAGTGTGGGTTTATTGTTTGAGTAACGCATGTAATTGGTTGCTTTGTTTATTTTTCCGAGGTGCTAATTTTTCATGCAAATTTAGTTCAGTGTATGTTCGCATAATTAAAAGTTTGAACATTGAAGCTACCGGAAAAGAAATTAAAACTTAAAGTGGGTGATGGCTGGGAAACTGAAAATCGATATAGAGGCTAGCGATGAAGCGGCAATGAGAATGTTGCGGTAGAAACGAATAAGAAGTGGTTTCTTTTACACTGTGCAATTTTATTGCTTCTAAACTTGAATGTTTCGGAAACCTCTAATTAGTTTATTCAGCTATAATATCAACCACAGCTTTGATGGTCTAGCGTTGTGGCCGCAGTAACTCAGGTTCGAGTCCTGGTCAAGGCATATTGTTTTGATCTATGTCTGCATGTAAAGGATATCTGTGTCAGTTGTGTTTTGTTTTGAAGTGAGTTGGAATAGAGCGGGCAAGTTTGGGCATGTCTATTGTTTTGAAATGGGTGCGGAAGGTAATTATGTACATATCAATGATTTACCTAGGCACTATCCCTAGTCATTTATTAACACAAAAGGTATAGGTAATTGATAATACATATTAATAAGTTACCTATCCCAAACTACGTCATCACCTAGGCACCTAATCCACCTATCCACTAATGCATATTAATGATTTACCTATCCTTACCTATCCTTACCTATCCATTCGCGGGGTTAAATCTGACCATCTACTATTACTCATGACAAATTTAATAAGCGTCACAAAGTGTCCTCTTGTTCTTTAACTCAACTTCAACATAACTTGTTTTCAAAAATTCAGACAATAAACGTCACGAAGTGTCCCCGAAATTCTACTCTTTAAGTAAAGATAAACAGGTGTGTTTACCCTAACCTAAAAACAACACTACCACTAATGCTTATCTTACATTTCAAAAAAGATAGTTAACACTTAGACTTAATGGTGTCATGTTTGTCATGCATCTAATTATCTGCAATCCTGGGCATAAGTGAACAGCAGATGGTTAACAAATATTAAGTGTTGAAAGCAGGAGGAAATGAACTTAGAGTAAAGTTATGTGGCCATTTTTAGCGGTTTGAAAACTCCCGCCGGGACCTGAAACTTGCGACATTTTGAGCGCGGCCAAAAATGTATTAATGACGTCATTCCTGTGTTCGATCACAACAAAACATGGCTGAGAAGGGGACGAACCCGGGGCTAAAATACGCTTCAGCCACATTTAATCGAAATAATCCTTGCCAAAACTCCACTGTAAAACGAGTGACGCGCTCAGTTGTAAACACACTAATGACGTTAGTAGAACCCAGGTCCATGTCTAATGTGCCCAATTTGCGTCGCTTGTTAAAATATGTTCCTGCCACTTCAAGTGACTTATTTTTCCATTAAAATAATTCTCAAAATACCTTTTTTCAGATTACCGAAAAAAAACGGTACTGAAATTTCACTTCATGTGCACTGCAAGGGGCGGGGAAGTGGCCGCGCTGATTTTAAACGTTTATAACTTAAAAATAATTAAATCTATAAGCACAGGAGCCGATAACCACCAAACTTTCTGAAGTTTTTTAAAGTTTATTTGGAAACAATTAAAATGTCTGCCAATAATATGTGATTTTACCATGACAACCATGTTTGACAGCCAATGTTTAAATGAGGTAAGTAACGTGGCAGCTTAGAAAACAAAGGGTGCAGTAACTTTGACACCTTTAAAATATTTTCTCATTTTTATATTTAATTGATTTTTAGTGCTTTTTGGTCAATTTTGGCACTTTTCTGATATCATGAAAATGTAAGATGGCGGATCCAAGATGGCTGCTGATTGAAGATCATGATCACTACGCTATATGACGTCATCAGATCATGTGACCAAGAAAATCACCGTTTGAAAAGGGTTTTAAAGGAGAGCCATAGCAAAATATGGGCGGGGAGGAGGCGGGGAGGGGGGGGGGGGGGGGGGGGGGGGTGCTCCCTTATATACGCTTTATAGGTATGTGCCGCACTGCCGCCCGATAGGGTAGGGTTTTTGAGGTGCTCAGTCCTTAAAAAGGGTATCCTTTTTGGTATTTTTGGTATTGTGATCCTTAGATATAGAGCGTTTTCACTTGACGTCATAGCCGCCATTTTGATGTTCCCGTACAAAAGAATTTTAATTAACCTCTTTTGTTAGGAACACCAACATGGCTGCCATGGCCTTTGTCATTTGAGTCCCACGGGACTGAAGGTCACGTGAGTGAAACGCTCTATTCCTTAGATAGGGTCACTAAATTGCAGTATCCACTCCAACACGCAAAACGAAAAAGGTATGGTCTGTTAAAACTGTACTACACGCCTGGTTTTGGGCCTTAAAAAGGGTATCAGGTCTCGATTTTCAACCCTTAAATAGGGTCAGGGTTTGAGAACCTTGGCGGCACACACCTATCCTTAATTGTCGGGAGTATCCCCTCGGGAATATGCATGGAGTAGTCATAAAATTTGGAAGCCATTTTATTGTTTCCTTTTTATCAATAGGATTCGGTTTTTGTGATGTGCCTAATTATCTTGGTAATTGTTAGTTAAGAGAAATTTCAAATAACCCGTGAAATAGAAATTAGACACTTCTTTTGAGTGAAAGGCCTGAATATTTTCAGGTTGCTTTTTGAACTGCTTAAGTTGATAGCTCACATATATGATTTTCATAATTATATTCATATTGACTAATTCTATTGTTTTGTTTTGTTTACTTCTGACAATTTACCAATAACTGTTTTATTTCACGGGTTTTGTGATGTCACCCTATCGGTTTCGACCTCAATTAATCACAAAAACGGCATCCAATAATTATTTATGAGTATACCTCATATCTCGGTTTCTCAATATAACAACGCAAACAAGAGAGTTTCCAACGATGTTTGCAATGGTAAGTACAGAGAGCACTGTTATTGATGATTCGGGCATCACTTCTAAAGGTTTAAGCGCTTGCCTCGCCCTTTATATGTACCTGAAAATTAAAAAAGAAATACAATTTTTTCCCCTAAATTTTGCAATTTTCTCACAATGGGTTTTAAATGTTGTTCGCAATCGTAGGACGGTTTTTATACTTCAGCCGCTAAGCTGGTTTAAAACTATTTCTGGAGTCGCGCAGTGATGTCGATGCCATTGGCTTTTTTTTAATGAATCTGGAAAGGTTACGCAATCGTTCAGTTGCACTTGTAATATATTGCCCTTTCTTGTGTTTTAACCAAATACAATACAATACAATACAATACAATACAATACAATACAATGCAATGCAATGCAATGCAATGCAATGCAATGCAATACAATACAATGCAATGCAATGCAATCCAATCCAATGCAATGCAATGCAATGCAATGCAATACAATACAATGCAATGCAATGCAATACAATTCAATACAACTCAATGCTATATACATGTAATATAATACAATACAATACAATTCAATGCAATACAATACAACTCAATACAATACAATTCTATACAATACAATACAATACAATACAATATAATGTAATACAAAACAACACAATACAATACAATACAATACAATACAATGTAATGCAATACAATGCAATACAATGCAATGCAATGCAATGCAATGCAATACAATACAATGTAAATTACTTAGCGTCGTTCTAAAACACTCAAAATGCTCTGGAATGTCTCCTTGAATTGTATTTTGCAGAGCTGCGCAACATGACTAAAGCACCACCGAGCACAGGCGGTCCAAGCTCATGAGCAAGAGTCACGTCAAGGACACGTCCTGGAAATCTGACAGTGGTGCCTGTGCACCGAGCCAGGGAATCCATTTGAGAGATGTTAAGGTTTCCGTAGACGAAATTTTAGCCCCTTGGATATTTTAGGAAACTTTTTTGGAAAGCTTGCGACTTGTCCATTTCAGATTTCAATCCGGGTTGGTCTCCCAAAACTGTGTCAGCATTGTTAAGTGTAGTAAAAGTAAGCATTGCGAGTTTGATTGTCAAGCATATGAAAGTCGATGCCACTAACATGTGGTCTCCAGTTCCACATTGCGTCTGTTATACCATCAAAATACACGCGATTGATTTGTGAGCCATTCGATTGCAGGTCAGAATCTTCAAATAAGGATAACATTACTTTACATCCAGCCAGCAGTCAGTTTGGTCTGCTTAACATTTAAAGTCAGCCTGTTATCGGAGTATCAACTACATATCTGAATCCCGGGGGGGGGGGGGGGGGGTATACTCTGCAAATTTTTGGGTGGGGGTGTGCCGCTGGGACTCTGAGACCCTTAGCCTGTACTAGACCATTTTAAAGAGCATATGACACGAAATTTTTTTCTTCGGTTTCTTGTAGTTTAATATGTATAAAAAACGACTACAAGCTTTTAAAGTGTTCGAAATTTCGAAAAAGCCTTTTTTTTCACCTTCAAAATACGCGCTTTTAGCCTAAAAAGTGACCCCGCCATCGCGCGGCCAAAAGGTCACGTGACATGCCCTGTGACGTAAAAACGTGTACACCACATTGAAAACAAACATGGCGGAAAGAGAGGAAAGACCGAAAGACTGGAAAAAAATGCTTGGCTTGAGCGCCTAAAAAGACAATTTGCTCTAGCAATTCATAACTTCGGACCAAACAGTGCATTACTTTTCTTCCTATCCGACAGGTATAGTAAACTGAGTTCGATTTCTCCAACAAAACCGTACAGACTTCTTCGAATCCGAGAGCAACCACATGCCACACTGCTTCTTTAGAGCTCGACTCGCGGCGACTTGGCATGCACACTTTGATCGCTATCTCACGTAGGATCCACAAACGAAGAAGCCCGCTTGGAAATGAGATAATTTTAGCGAAGGTGCGGTGTTGAATTATGAGGATTCTTTCTAGATCTGGTTTAATCATGTTGGGTCTGGTTGAGACTAAAAAATAATAAAAAACCCAAAGAGCATGCATCTTGTTTATACTCATTATATAAATCGAAAACCTTCTTAAATATAGTATGACAAAACAGTATACACTGCCATATTTAATTAGACTAAACAAGGTGCTTTTCAGAATTATTTCCTTCATTTGTCTGCAGAAAATATTATGGTTCAGAAGATACTTCCATTAGTATAGGGATTTCAAACAATTCTCTTTCCTTTTAAAATTATTGTACCTTGCCTAAATCTGTATATTTTTTATAATAGTTGTGTCCAATTTAGTTGTCTACAGCTGCAAAGGAGTACACTGTAGGTCCTAATCTTTATAGTGTTAAAAGTACTAACAAGTATAAATCTTGAGTGTGCATCTTTATCCTTCAAAATGGTTTTCAGAGTATTTTGGTTAATGGTTTTGTGTCCACAACAGCAGTCACAGTGTTGCAAGTACACCAATAGCACAAAGGGATATTTAGAAAAGATTACAGGGTGCTTTAAATGGACAGATAGCTATATGAGTTTGTCTTATACTTACTTGGGGACCATTAACCCTAAAAGGTTTCCATTTTTCATGCCAATTACTCCACGCATTCTCACAATACTCATGATGCTCAAACTCCATAACCGCTGGGGCCACACTTACCGTAACCTATATATCTTGTAATCCATGATGGTCAGGAGTACCCATGGATTCTAACTAAGAATTGGCCAGACATATACCCTATAGGGTGGGGGGCTCCCACATAAAATGGACAGTAGTGATCATTAGAAATTTTGAAGGGAACCCCTAAAAGGTACTAGAGACCTGTTTTGTGAGTTTGGCTCACATCATTTTTTACCCCTAAGCATATTTCCTGTCAGCATATTTTCTGGTTTAAAACCCTAAAAGGTATCAGAGTAACTCCTGACGGGTCATTTTTTATTCAAACGCCCTTGGTAGTACCAAACCCCATTCCCAGGAAATAAACTTTAGATATCATGCTTGTCTTCGAGCAGTGTCCCATAGAAAAAAACACTAATCTGTATTTCTCATCTGTTTTGTGAAATGTCCTCATATCATAATGGTTTACTCCCCTGTCCCCCAAAGGTCGAGTGTTTTTTTTTATTCTGATGAAATAAGAAGTATCTGGGCGATAAAAAGATGATTTTTATTTATTTATTGTCATTTACATGTACATATCAAGCAAAACTTTCACTTCAGCCTGGTGTAAAGGCCATGCTGTTCTCTTGCTTGTGCAGTGGAATACCCAGGCCATGCGATGAGTGGCTTTCAATCTTAAAATTGAATTATTATAATGGTCAGTGGCATATACATGTACACTGTATACAAGATGGTATGGGTCTAGTTTTGTCCCAGTTCAAGTATTCGAAAACAACCATGTTACAAGCTGCTCTGAGAAATCTTCATTTCCAACAGACAAGATGAAAATAAGGCTAATAGCACAAATAAGTCAGAGTTTTAATCATACAACTTTCCTCAATCAAAACAACTCTTTGTTTCAATAATTAATAAGCTGGATAGGGTTAGCACAATAAATAATAATTGGTATATATATAACTATCATTTGCCACCTTTGTGTCTACATGTTCAAATTATTGTTGGTGGCATATAAGCCCCAGGCCTAATGCAGGGAATATTATGTGGAACACGGCTAAAATAATAATTATTTTTTTCAACAACAACAGGGAATTTACTTAGGGAAAATAGTGATATAAGAGAGAGAGAGATCCAGCTTTATAGCACATTTTTTTAAACTATCCCCAAGTACCGAAAACAACAAAAATAAGAAAAGGAAAACCATGTGAAATGCAAATTTGAGACAAAGCTTATATTTTAGTACAGAGTAATGGGTTAATTTATTTCATAAAATACAAATGTATTTCTAGCTAATGGTTGAAATGTAACAGTGTTTTAGAGATCTGTATTCATTTTTGTTGTTAGTGTTACTCACCCATATTCACTCGCTCCTCATTGCCGGTGTGGCTTTCCATTTTTATCCCTGAGCCACGAAAACAAGACTGTTGTGTTTCTCAGTACGGAATTTGGCATATTGTTTCGACTGAGCCATCGAAAGCGAGTAGTAGTGGTATTCTTTTGAAAACAAAAACCTCGAGGGTGCCTGCAAAGGTTTTCCAGCACTGTTTACATGAACACCCAGAGTAAGCGACCGGTTCTTCTTCGTATTATTCGTTCGATCTCGCCAATAACAACCTACACTTCTTCTCCTGGTGTCTCTTCTTCTTCCATGTAGCCTTCAGTCAATTCCTACGTCGACGAATCCTTCAAATCGCTCAACATTGAGGATTTGAGGTCAACATTTGTAAAAGAACTCACATGGCCGATGTACACGTACTGACGTCATAATTGCGTCGCGTGGGCTAAACTAGATCCCAGTCTCCGGGACACTTTTTAGGCTGAAAAGCGCGTATTTTGAAGGCGAAAAAAAGGCTTTTTAGAAAATTCAAGCACTGTAAAAGCGTGAAATCGTTTTTTTTTACATATTGAACTACAAGAAACCGAAGAAAAAAATTTCGTGTCATATGCTCTTTAATGCATTTTACAACCCTATTCTAGACTAAACACCAAAAAACCCTACCCTATCCTAGACCTATTCCAGACTCGCTATTTTCCAGAAACTCGTTCACCATCACAGTTATTAGTTAACAGGGTTCAGTAAAAATGCCGTACTGCCCGCCGTGCCGATTTTTAAATGCCATTTGCCAGTAAACATTGTCTAGACTTCACGCAACTGATCAGTTTCGCGGAAAGTGATACCCTATTATAGACCAAAAATCTCTGTTAACTATACCCTATCCCAGACTAAACTGCCTAAAAAACAATACCCTTCACAGCGGCACATACATATATAGCTCATATATGGGAGTACCCCCTGGATCTGAATGACGTCACGCTTGATAGCTGAAGCTCTTCAGGTGTTGATGCTGCACAGAGCAAAATGCAAGAGCATCCGGGGGTATTTCCTAAAGCATTTGGGAAGTTTTTAATGTGAATATCAAATGGTAAAGGGCCTAAAATGCTCCCTTGTGGAACGCCTAGCACGATGGGGTGGGACTCGATAAACTTTGTTTTCTATCGGCGAGATAGATTTAATGAAATCAGTCTCTAATTTCCGGTTTACGTTTTCTAGTTAAAAGACATTTCATAAATGTTGTAGTCCAGTTTGTCCTGGAATTTGTTTAGGATTGAGAAGCGTCAGTTTTAGTTAAAGGGTATTATCTTCCAAGTTGTGTTTATCATGAAGTTGTTCACCGATGGCCGATCGCTTATGCTCTTCAACGCGTTAATTTAAGCGGTGTGGGCAAGTATAACCGCATTGCATAGGGACAATACAACCTTAATTTTATCTAATTGTCCACTCCTCTATTTCTTTTATCACAACTCTATTTCAACTCTCACTATTAAAGGTCAAATGAACCAAAAATTTGAATTTTTGTCTTTATCCATTTAAACGTTAAAAGAATTCATAATAAAGCAAACTTACGCAAAAATTTTCCTTCCTGAGCCTTTTAGGAAGTTACGTAGCTAAAAGTACGAAGATTCCCGAAGGCTTCACGACTGAAACGTTTCTGAAATGGCCGCCCGCTTCAAGTGGTAGGATTGGTAAGGATTGTGACGTCACTATTGGTGAGCCAACCTTATTGCCAGTCTCTTCTCTCCTGGCAAATACTGAGTATTCTCAGTATTTCGCATTGAAAATGGCCGAAAAGCTTGAACCTGTGTTATGGTAAGAATCTGTATTATCATCTGCTAACGGTTTGGAGAAAAAATAAATAAATAAATAAAATGGTAGGAATCGAAGAGCTTCAAGCGATAAAATCCTGCTTCGAGAAACTTCTTATCTGTCTATATAATAAATATTTTTAAAGTTTTTTCAAACCACCTCGCTAGGTAGTTTAGTAAGGTTAACTTTCCATTTCTGTCAATCATCTCCGCTTACACGGTAGCTTTTCAAAGTAAACTGTTAAATTCATAGTGACGGCTTTAAATTTCAAACTGAGAGAAAAGAAAATTAACCGTCGTGTGTTTACGTTCTTCCCAAAAACTTTGATCATTTTACATTGTTGTTTTGCAGGGAACGGCAAGGAAATGTACCAAAATATAAAACGCACGTGCAGGTATTGATTTCGCTTATTAAACCTATTGTTTTCACCTTCAAACCTTGACTGTTTTGAGGGGGTCAATAGTGACCTCACTTTCCGACAATTTTTGCGATTGCTCTACGATTATCAAGGCCAAAAAGTCGCATTTTTCAACTTCCAATATTTTCACCGTCAGAATATATTTATTTGGTACCCATTTTATTAACATATTGCACCAATATTGGACTCAGTAAAAGAAAAAAATGTCTAATTTTTGGTTCATTTGATCTTTGAGACTTGATCAAATCGCATTTAACAATGCTGCCATTCTCTATTTTCGAATTGCCCATAATACACTTAAATTTGTTTGCCCCCCAAATTTTGCATAAACTATTGTTTTGAGATGCTCTTGCGAATATGCAGTCCTCCCAAGAGTCCTATTTCAAATTAAAATTGGCTACCAAAACGTCGCTTGTTAAGCCTGGTTTCCATATAATCGCAAGCCTCGCAGCGATCGCAGAAAAAAGTGTTGCGCGACCCTTGCGATCATATGAAAACCAAAAACTTTGCGATCCTTGCGTTCACGATCGCAGAGATAGAAAAATTTCTATGTCTGCGATCCTTGCGATCGAGAGGTTTTTATATGGAAACCACTCTTGCGATCCTTGCGATCCAAAATGTCCCAGAAAGCATTGCACACCAGAGCCTTGTATCCCATAATGCACTTAAAGTTTATCGGATCCAGGCCTACTCGACGTTTCCTTGCGATCGCTGAGATCATATGGAAACCTGATGTCTCAGCGATCGCAAGGATCGCGGCAAGAATCGCAGCGACCGTCGATCGTAACGATCGCTGCGATTGTTGCGATCGTTGCGATGGAAACCAGGCTTTAGGAAAATCGTTTGCAAATCCGTTTCAACCCGATAATAACGATCATCTGTGACAGGGTAGCATCCTGGGTAAGAAGCGGTGATAACATGGGCTGAGCGCCGCACTCTCACAAGCCTAAACAATGCACAATCCATAAAATCGGGAAAACAATATCGTAACACTGAATACATTACAGCTTTACTGATCTTATATGATCGCTTACTAGATAAAGCACGTTACAGACGAGCAAGCTTTCTATGACAAGTGTCCGTGACAAGTTTTACAAGTTTTACTTGCTCGTGTGTATGACTAACAGTTTTCTTTGAATGACAAGCTTTGCCTTGACAAGTTTTATTTGGCCGTGTAAACGAATAAACAAGTTATCTTTGATAAGTTTTCTTTGAAGCCAGCAATACAATTTCACAGCAGACGAAGAAAACACAACGCCATTTTATTCGTTGATCATGGCTTAAATGTATTTAACAAGGGAGAAAATGGTGCTTTTTTGTGATCTCGGTTTTGCAGGAACTTCAGCTCTCATATGAGCTCAAGAACCTCTTCGTAGTCAGTCTTTATTTACCTCTATTTCTATTATTTTGCTTCTATTTCTGCCTTCCTATTTTGCTCTGAAGCATTCTAGTAGGAGCGATGTGGCAGCGGAATCGGTCCAGCGAACAGTTTTAGCTGCCATGTTGTTATCCGCCATGACTGCTATTCCAAACAACAAGACCTGGCGCTAAAGCACGTTACAGACGAGCAAGTTTTCTATGACAAGTTTTGCCTTTGCAAGTTTTACTTGCTCGTGTGTTAATAAAAACTTGTCAAGATTTTCCTTGTCAAGTGCACTTGTTCAAAAGCTGGCATGCTAACTTTTGAACAAGGCAACTTGTCATAGAAAAACTTGACAAATCGCAAAACTTGCTTGTCTGTATGCTCAACAAGGAAAACTTGACAAGAATCGTTGCAAAATCGCGGGCGCTCAGTATTGCACTAACCTAAAAAAGTTGTGAAAACTTTCCTTATCTGTTTCTTTTAGTTCTTCAACTAAATTGTTTGCAAAACCTTGAGACTTACAACGTGTTTGCGTTGCCCAAGGGCGAACCCACCACCTGCAATTCATGTGTCTCTTCGAGTACTCATTGCATAAGCAAAACAAAACCAAGACCATAAGCAAGCACCTTGCTTTTTCTCCCTTGTTAAATACATGTAAGCTATGATCAACGAATAAAATGGTGTTGTGTTGTCTTCGTCCGCTGTATAATTGTATTGCTGGCTACAATGAAAACTTGCCAAAGATAACTCGTTTATTCGTTCACATGGGCATTTAAAACTTGTCATGGCAAAACTTGTCAAAGAAAACTTTTAACTCATACACACGAACAAGTAAAATTTGTAAAATTTGTCACGTACACTTGTCATAGAAAACTTGCTCGTCTGTAACGTGCTTAAACGTCCGCGATTTCCCAACGATTCTTGTCAAGTTTTCCTTGTTGAGCATACATACAAGCAAGTTTTGCGATTTATCAAATTTTTCTATGACACTCCCACTGCCTTGTTTAAAAGCTAGCATGCCAGCTTTTGAACAAGTGCACTTGACAAGGAAAATCTTGACAAGTTTTTATTTTCACACGAGCAAGTAAAACTTGTCAAGGCAAAACTTGTTACAGAAAACGCGCTCGTCTGTAACGTGCTTTACGCTTTACAAACTAGCAATAGGCAAAAAGTAAGGGCCCATCTATTCCTTATCAATAGACCTTATTCGCCGTCTACGTCATAACGCTCTCACGTGATCTCTATTGGGTAAACAAACATTGAACTTTCGCAGAAATTTACGCGGCTCGTGGCCGGCTTTCTGGTGTGAAATTCTGATCTTGCGCGGCTATGGTTCATTACTGTTGTGTTTTTGATTGTTAAAATAGTTCTGCTGATAAGGAGTTATCATTTCATGACTTTCCCAGGGATGAAAAACTCGAAAAGGTGAAAAATATAGCCAAATTTGACGGCGAGTCGAGTATCCGTTCGTCGCACGTGTTTCAGGTGTTTAATACTCCGTAGGTCGAAATTATAAGCTTTCTGTTTTTTTATTATTGTTATTATTTCAAGGTTTGGATTACGCGAATTAAAAGGGATCCGAATGAAAGATTTCAAAGTGACGAAAAGATGCTTTCACTCTCAGCATTTTACAACGGAAAAGAAAGGAATCTGTCCACCCGTATTTTTGTGGACCGTACAAAAACAAGAAGGGTGAATTTGTGAGAATTTTCATTTTCTTTTGACTTCCAAAACACAATGATTTAACGTTGCACGCTGAAGCGCTTAAAGGTGGTCAGACACGAGGGGTCATGTAGCAGGGACATGACGCAGCGACATGTAGCAGCGAGAAAAATTTGTGTAGTACACACTGAAGGACATGTAGCAGGGAGTGTAGCGGGGACATGTAGCAGGGAACAAATCATAGCGCTTGCACACACATGAAAATGTTGCGGGAACATATCTCAGGGACATGTTGCAGCAACACGTCCCCTCGTGAGAACTGATACTTTCACAATTGTGCAACACCAATTTTGGAGACATTTTGTCCCCGCGACATGTCGCACGGAGTTCAACTTGTTGAACTTCATGGGACATGTCGCGGGGACAAAATGTTACCAAAATTGGTGTTGCATAATTATGATAGTATCAGTTCACACGAGGGGACGTGTCGCTGCAACATGTCCCTGAGACATGTCCCCGCGACATTTTCATGTGGTGTGCAAGCGCTATGATTTTTTCCCTGCTACATGTCCCCGCTACACTCCCTGCTACATGTCCCTCAGTGTGTACTACATAAATTTTTGTCGCTGCTAAATGTCGCTGCAACATGTCCCTGCTACATGACCCCTCGTGTCTGACCACCTTAAAAACTGTCAGATTTATCATATATAATTTTCGGTAAAAAATTATAACCTTTGGAGCCAATGTCCTTTTTGCCACATCCTTCCAGGTGCTTTTGTATTTGTTGAGTAGTAAACTTTGGCAAAAGGCGAAGACTTTTAGTCCAAATTATAGCGTTATTCTCTCCGCGCTGGAGATAGTCACTCAAAGACACCATTTTGTTCAGTTTGTTTACCCAATACAGATCACGTGACCATAGCGCGAATAAGGTCTATTAACTTGGCGGGAAGGGCTGTGCTGCATGACAAATACTGCCCCGAGGTTGTAGCAATAGGTCCGAGTGGATATTCCTTAGTACAATCTAAGTATGCGAAGTTATAAAAATGGTTATAGTATAACATAACTTAACTCTTAAGGTGGCTCCGTTGTTATTTCGGGCGCACTCGTCTATGACAAACTTTGTCTCATAACTTTTCCGGCTCTAAAGCGATGCTTCTAAAACTTAACGAAACCTTACTGCTACTATCTAGCAATAATATGATGGAATTCGATTTTAATGGGAAAAATATATTTAGTGATAATCGGAACCCTACTTTTTGAACAAAATCGTACCCTGTGAAAAATGTTGCTGTTATATTTGTGTTAAATTTCTGGAATCAGCTTACATTGACTTAACACATACCCTTACCAAGTTTCAACAAAATCGTTGGAGCAGAAATGCGGAAGAATTAACGCCATCAAAATTTAGCCCCAAAATTCTCTTAAAATTTTAAATACTTCATGCTCTTTGACTAAACAATCTACGAACCCAAATTTCTGGGAGAAGCCTTCCCAATGCTTGCTAAATCTGAATTATAAGCCGATTGCAAATCGTGCGAACCGTTAAAAAGTATTCACTAGTTCTTTAAATACTTCATGCTCTTTGACTAAACAATCTACGAACCCAAATTTCTGGGAGAAGCCTTCCCAATGCTTGCTAAATCTGAATTATAAGCCGATTGCAAATCGTGCGAACCGTTGAAAAGTATTCACTAGTTCTGTAAATATTATAAAATGCTTCAAAACCTGCTCAAATCTCCAATGCTGCGTTTTCCATCATTTTTCGAACATTATCCTGCAGTTTGGTGTCAAACTCCTTCCACATGAATTTCAAGGTACTGCAATACTTTTACATCGACTGTTTTTTGCTTAGAAGGGCTTGCAATTGGAGAAATACTTGTTGGGAGTATAAGCTGTTCCGCATCTGAGCTCAGGCGAAGCTGACAAGCAGTTTTTAGAGTTTTGTTTATGAATACGAAATGAGCACGTGTGGAATTAATTCTAAGAATTTGCGGATCATTATAGCATCGCTTGTCGACGGTGTTACTGAAGAGGTCACTTATGTAGTGAGCACCATTTACATAGGGTCATTTCCATGGGATGAATTATATAGGGTGTTGTATCGTAAATTTTAGTACTGTTTTTATGTAAGGGTCTGTGCCCAGTTGCTGATAATGATCCGAATTCGCACCTTTATAAGGGGGGCAAACGAAATATGCGCGCTAGTTACCCAAGGAGGGAAGGGAGCATGTACGCTACATTAGAAGTTTCCATGGGGTGTAATGTTTTTAAATGCGGGGACTACGCTGACTACGCGCGCATATCACGTACGCCCTCCTAACTAACGTGCGAATTCTTAGAATAAATTCCACACGTGCTCATTTCGTATTCATAAACAAAACTCTGAAAACTGCTTGTCAGCTTCGCCTGAGCTCAGATGCGGAGCAGTTTATAATCCTAACAAGTATTTCTCCAATTCCAGACACAAATATAACAGCAAAATTTTTTACAGAATGCGATTTTGTTCAAAAAGTGGTTATCACTAAATATATTTTTTTCCCATTAAAATCGAATTCTATCATATTATTACTAGATAGTAGCTGTAAGTTTTCGCAAAGTTTTAGAAGCATCGCTTTAGAGCCGGAAAAGTTATGAGACAAAGTTTGTCATAGACGAGTGCGCCCGAAATAACAACGGAGCCACTTTGTCATGATCATCATAAATTTACTATTGGAAAACGAAGAGACATGCTACATCTATATTACCCGTGGACAGCTGTTGTGCTCTTGTGAACTCGTCAACATGGCATAGCCGTCGAAAAGCAGAGGACTCGAATTCCTCTTTACAATTACACAAAGAAGAGTTTTTTTCTATTGTTCTTTTTCCTTGCCATATTCTGGAGTCGGAAATATATATATAGCAAGCAAAATAAAGGTGTTTTATTATAAATACCTTGCATTTCCAATTTTCAGTTACAACGTAGTGACGTTTCGCTCAAAGCAGGCATAGAATTGCAGTTCGAGGTTCCTTAGTCAGACTTTACAATACTGCCAGGGACTAGGAATAATTTAAATGGTTTTAATATCCTCCGAAACCAAAATGAGTTAAAATAAGTTATTTTTAAGGCCAAAACATTGATAGCATACTGAATGGTTTAACCACTCTGTCAATGCACAATTTACTATTTGTCACCTTTAAAGGTATAAAACCGCAGCCCTCTTAAATAATCAGACGTAGCTTGTGGGTAAACATCAATTACTGGAGGCCTTACTCAGTATACCTAAATATGGCCTTTTAAATTATTCAAACAATCTCACTTTAACTATAATAGTAATATACGACCAAAACAAAAATTAACACTTCGATGACTGAGCGGAACTTTTCTTATCTGTGTAAATAACAAATCGAAACCAATTTATTTTTATTTCACAAAATGATGAAATGTTTTCTTTCTTAGTGCACTTGCATGGCGGGTTCTGCAAGGCTGTGAGTGAAGAGGTGGGATGTGCAAACAATAGAGATGTTAACTGAAGTGTGAAGGATAGACAGAATGAAACCCAAGAAGAGAACTTTCCGTTTGTAAGTTCATAGTGACAAACATCGCTTGGGCATAAAATTTTTTGAGTCACCTCTCCCGGCTACATGAACACCTGCTTGGCTCAATATAGCCACCCGCAAATGTTGTCACAACCAAACCATCGATGTCTGTCTGGGAGATAGAGTCACATACAGCTGTTTCGAGAAAGGTTTTCGGAAAAAAGCATAAAAGTGCACGCGACAATTCAGAAAGGTATTATGGGTAGTCATCCACGCTATATCCTAAAAACTCATTTATCCCAATGGCCCGCCATCTAAGATCGTCCCTGTACGGACGAGGCATAGCGGGTTTCATGTATCTATTTGACTTATTAAAATTCATTGATCATATCCCATATTATGGGGTCTATTACAGTTTCGGGATTGTCGATGTCGACTCGCGTGCACTTTTTTCCGACAACCTTTCTTGAAACAGCTGTATAAAAGTAACGAGGCCGTCGGAAATGTGAAAAAGACCTTTAACATCAACGGTTATAAACATTTGTCTAAAATGCATTTCTATCAGTTACTTGACGTTTCGTATGTACCAGTTCTTTGCTTTATACATTTAAATTTAGTTCGCTTTTAATAACGATCACTTCTGATGATGTATGTGGTACATACGAAACGTCAAGTAACTGAAAGAAATGCATTTTAGACAAATGTTTATAACCACTGTTTGCGTTTTGTTTTTGTTAAAACTAAAATGGCCCAAGAAAAAAAAAGACCATCAGTTAATAGCGTTCCGCCCAGATTCTAAAAATGGAAAACTCGCGCAGCATCATGGGATTGAAATGCGTACAAACATTCAATAACTATGCAGGAAGCTACAAAAAGAGCAGGTGCTACGAAGCACTGTTCTTGGGTGCAACTCGACAATTATCCTCAACATGTACAGGAATCGAAAAAACTGGTGTTTCCGAGGCAGCCATTTTGAAATATTTGTCCGCATTTCGATCCCACAATGCAATGCTGCCAAATATGACGTCACCTGGGCGGAACGCTATTATTTATGAAGTATCTCTATAAGGGTTAGGTAGGAGAGGGGTTTAGATAAGTGTTCCCAATTAGTTTACCATATATGTAAACTAGGTGTCAATGACACGTTAATAAAGTTTATTATTTATTTTTATTATTTCTCGAAAAGACTACTTTTGATATATTAAAATTCAATTGATAGCGAGGCTTAGAGGACATAAAAAAAGAAATGAATAAACATGTTTTATAAAACTGACGGGGGTGCTCGTCGAAAATTTTCGAAAAACACTCTAAAAGGTACCAGAATGTTGTTTGATGAGCGTGGCTCAAATGAATTTTTACCCCTAAGAGGTACCAAGTCTGAAACAACACATACCATATTCTGTCATATTTTTTCGGCTCAATACCCTAAGCGGTACCAATCTACAAATTTTGACCCCTCAGAAAGGTACGACGAACACCCCTGTCATTTTTATATGGGAGTCCCCTCCCGGGCCTCTAACCTTACAGCAACAAAGGAAGACACTTTGAAGCTGAACGGTCTTAATGGTACCAAATCCACAATTCAGGTTCTCAGTTGATTTGATAGCTCAGTTGTTGGTGAGAATGTTACACCTAGATCGCAAGGGTTGTTAGTTGGTTAAATCAATACGTAACTGGAACGTATTGGCGATCGCCCTGTCTTTTTTGGTAACACTTTTATAGGTGTGTGCTGCGATAAAGTTTAAAAGGATTCCAAGGAGTAGTGGCACGAACACTGTGCACGATGACATAAGACATAGTTGCACGATGTCGATATATTGGCAGGATAATTCGTTCAGTCAAGAAAATCGAGTTATGGATGTACGCGGGAGGTTGCTAGGCACGAAAGAAACCTTAGGGCCTGTTTATATGGAGAAAAGTTGTCTCGGGTAGGCGGGTCACCCGCCCAGCCGAGTTACCCTGGGCAAAATCAGAAAACGGCAAACTGATCCTTACGGCAAGGCGATGAAAGAGTAAACAAAAGAATAAAACAAAATATATATATTCAAACAAATTTGCCCAATATTTCGGTTTGAAAACAAACCTTCTTCAGGGGCTAACAGAAAAATGAAGATAAAACTAAAAGTTCGTTACAAATAAGAGTTTAAAATTATGAAAACAAAAACAATAGATTGTTATTGGTGTAGGAGACTAGGTGTCGTATGTCAATGAGCTTCGTCACGTCTATTTATTCCTAGAGGAGATAACGTTTTCCCTTTGTGTATTAAATGAGCCTCTCTAGCCTTTCTCACTGCGTCACGGTTGCTACGTATGAGTTCAAGTGGGATTAGAAGAACATCATTGATTGAATGTCCAGCTTGATTGAAATGTAGGGAGACAGGAGTGGGATCGCTGAGTTGATGATGGTTAATGATGGAACGGCGGTGTTCTCCAAATCGTTCATTAAGTTGCCGTTTGGTCTCTCCGATGTATTGGCATTTACATTTCTTACATTCACTCAAGCAGATAAGATTTTTGGATTTGCAGGATAAGTTGTCAGTGATTTTTCTTTCTTCCGGCACCTCTCAACGGTTTGTCGCTGTGGTCTTGCTGATATTTTATACCCTGGGCAAGCCAAGTTTTCATACTTTCCCTTACTAGTCCGGTAGCAGATAGAGGTTTCGTTCAACCCACGAGGTAGAATAGGTTTGATAGTTAATATTGGTAGAACTTGATGCCCTGAACACTGCTCGGTAGGTAGTAGAGTTGAATTGTGGTATAGGTCCCGAGTTAAGAGGGTGTTTTTATTTCAGCTGAAAAACCACAGGGTACCCAGGTCTGATTTTTAGTAAACAATTTTTCTATCACTCTTACATGCTTCTGTGACGCACAAAACACTGTAGAATTCCTTATCTAACTTCGTTCTACTCCTTACTAACCAGTTTTGCACTATTAAGCCACACAGTAGTCTTCTGTGCATGTCACAAACACAGTGGCCGCTTTGTTACAACCCAATCAAATAGACTACTTCTTCCGAAAAATCTCCCTGTTTGAGGAAAAAAATGTACTTTTTATATACAAAACTACTCTGGTCTCACTAACTATTGACTTGTACATGTTTCTTGTCTATCTGTACTGTCGGGGGTGTCTTTAGTTGTCAGCAAGGTCCATCGACTCAGCCTCTTCACATCAAGGTCTAGTATCGAACGGAGCTTCAATTCAGCGTTTCTAATAAGCCATGGAAAAATATAGGTGTAAAGGCATGAACAACAAACAGACATGTAAAAGCGGCTCTTCTTACCTCCTATGAAACAAAGTGGTTCATTCCACATCGCCCTTTGTCTCCGAGTCGTCATCCGAGTCTCTGAGGTGCTGCACGGCCATAGTGTGGGGGTTCCCACATGTATCGTCTGCCATACAAGCGCACGATTCCGTGCATGAGTGACCAGTATTGGAACAGGAACAGTTTCCTTGGCAGTTTGACTTGTTGCATTTACAAGTCGTCAGCTCGACAAGGCTCTTTGGGGCTGGATCATTTGTCATGTAGATTGGTTTCAACTGCTCTTCTTTCACTTCCCAACCATGACCATCTGGGCCCTCCGAATCCTGCATGGCGTCTAATGAGCATCTCCAGACATAGGTTTGGTAACACGCCCGCTTCATGTGCTGCATAAGACTGTTGCATGTCGGGGGAAACATCTCACTTTTGTGTTTATGCTGGCAGAACATGAGGTACCTCAGGTCATGCGTGGTGCTACTACCCCTTCTCGTAGATGGGTACAGGTCGCAGATGAAAGCCTCTGTCTTCTTTGTGGTCGTCCTGTCTATCTGCTGTCGCTGACCAAACAACGTGAGGGTAATCTAATGGTAGACACTGTGCTTCAGGGCATTCCATGACTTCTCCTTTCCAATCCCAGACAGACTACTCGTGGAATCGCTGCCAGTGAGTGCATGGAATGTTGGCAGCGACTGACAGAGTCTCCCTCCGAGGTTCTCTTAAATGATATGGACTGGGATGTAGCGCTGACAGTCTTTCACGCCCGTTCGAAACCATAACTGTTCGCAGTCGATATTACTGAAGTGAGTAACACACAAGACTAGGAATGATGACCATGGCCGTTGGGGACTGACGCGCAGCGTAGGCAGCATGCAAGATCATCCTAGTATCTGCCTCCTCGTGATTGGACCTTAGCTCTCTGATCTCTTCTGTTGGCCTTGTACTGGTTATGCTTACTGCCTTCTCGCCTTCTACAAATCCTCCTGCGATGAGTAGTTGCTTGCCCTGTGGAAGCCTTTTTTTCTCCGAGTTTGCACAGTGAAGATGTTAGGAAGTCACAAAGGTTTACCTTGTTTTGGGGGTTTGTTATATACTTCGCCCATTGCTTGGGAACTGGTGTAGAACGACTAGATATCTTAACGTCAAGAGCAGCCGATGACCCTCTTCTGGTACGCTCTCCAGCTTTGATCGATACTGGCCAATACTGATCAAACACTAGGTGAACGGCTGAACAGTTGCTGCTGGATAGAGGCGATGTCACGATACTGTAGAACGTAGAGTCTAGCTCCCCAAATGTGCTTGCTCCGCCTGACTTGTGCATCTGTATTAGGGCCATACCATCCAAGATGTGAACTGATTAATGCTGTGTAGCGAGAAGTCTTGGGGTAGCATCAATACCATCCTCCAGAACAGATGCCAAGACACTTCTGGCAGTCTTTCGCAGGCTTCCATCTTGGTGGATGAGGGAATATGGAACTGGAGATAGCTCATATGAAGGACTTCTCTAAGGTTGACTTGCCTTGCATTGGCTGCGATGAGAAGCCTACCAAACAGATCCCTGTCAACTTTCATGGTGATGAGCTTTTCGTCTGCTGCTTTGATCTGTAGCTCCTTTGTAGTTGAATGGAACGTCTTGACTTTCAGGTTCGCAACAGTCCCAAAAACTGATGGTGTTGGTGTTGACTCTTTTCTCTACAAAAGTTGTCATTTGCTCTCTTCCTTTCTCGGTACAAGTGATCAACGCATCTGCCATGTCGTCTGGCAAGACTACCCCAGTCGCGAAATTCAATGGATCTGTGGTATCTTGGGTGAACGGGTCAACCATCAAGCCACTAGTAAAGCAGGTCAGGAGCTTCTGGACGTCATGCTCGTCTCGCTTTATTCTCCTCGGCGCCGCTTCCTTGTGGGTCGCGTGGTCACCTCCTTGAAGCTCGTACATCTGCTTCAGTGCGGATGTGATGGACGCGCGCTCGTGAACTGTCAGAAACCATCTGCTCAATGCTGCCGGGTTTTGCGATATTCCAACTATACCTCCCTTAGACTTAGAATCAGCATTGATCGACTG
Organism: Dendrophyllia cribrosa; assembly: GCA_024195265.1. Lineage (NCBI taxonomy): Eukaryota > Metazoa > Cnidaria > Anthozoa > Scleractinia > Dendrophylliidae > Dendrophyllia > Dendrophyllia cribrosa. The sequence goes on from JAJLRJ010000005.1 coordinate 18,947,966, forward strand.
TTCTAGAGCCATATCCGTCCAAACTTATGCGTAAGGGTGAGAAGAGTGGCTAACAGCATGCCCGCTGGATTGTTGAGCGATCTGTGGGACCTGTTGCGTTCGTTTTGCCGTCTGAGCCAGTTGCAATCGATGATCACTCTATATTTTATGTACTGTATATATACTATCAGAGGCTCATGACAGAGAAGCGATTAACTCGTGTCCGACGCTGGGGATTTTTAGAAAACGCGTGGAGCCAATCAGAATTTACTTCCTAATATGGAGTTGTGAAAGAAGCCTACTTCCACGCGCGCTCCCACAACACTTGCGCATGTGGAATTGCAGGAAAAGCTTGTATCTTGCTTCATACAATTAAGCTGATAATTGCACTTTGCAGTTCTGAGACTCGACCAAAATGTCAACTTTATACTATTCAAACGGCCATTGACTCCCTTTGAAGAAAAGAAGGCTGATTATGCCAAACTGGAGGAAGCGGAGAAAAAGAGGAATTTTATGTACCGTGGAAAACTTCACCGGCAGAGCGAAAAAAATTCCCATTTAGTTGCCTACCGTCTCAGGTTTAACTTAATACTCCACAGCGATTTGTATCTACAGCAAGATACCAGCAATCAAATCAGTTAATGAATGAAATACGGTGAAATGATAACAACACAGAGTTCAAAACTTTAAGACACCTGCATCAAAGAAAGATGAAAATGAAATAAAAATGCAAACAACATGTAGAGTTCTCCAAATCAATTTGATTTAAAAACAAAGACAAATAGACCCAAATACAATGTAGTTGAATGAAATAAATAACTTGTACGTATTTGAAAGGTCATTTCAGATCTTCAACAGCCAGTTTATCACAGTTAAAATTACTCATAACAAATCGTAACTCGAAACAGAAGCTCATGATAGCTTCTGTTCGAAAACAATTTTCGAAATTCCTCAATCGGGTGTAGAAGCGAAATATTGACACTCAAAAAATTCCGTATTCCTCTGCTCTACCGAGGTAAATATTCCCATTCCCTACTAATTTTCTTTTGGGATATTCCTTATTTTTTTTAATTTTCGACTTACTCGACTTACTCGTCTCGATACTCATACTCAGTCCGCAACCAACAAAGTAAATGTTTAACACGACACGAAAAATTGCGAATTGAACCCGAATTTTGCCATGTCCCATGGTTTCAGGATCATGGTTCGGCGTTTGACTCAAGCAGACATCATAGTCCGTTTTCATTATGATACTGTCTGTCGTTAGAATTGATTTTTGAATTATTTCCGCACGTATTGTCACCATGCTTCGACCATGTTGCACAAACTGTACACAAAAACGACACTGCAGATCATGCATAACCTGGTCTGACCTGAGCAAACCATTTGGCAAGTTATGGTCACGTATGAGTCTATAGCTAACTAACGAAGCCTCAGTCGTGTTGCCACTCGTCCGGTCCTGGTACTGTAACATTCGCGCTGAGGTCGGTCGTCTTCCTCTTCAGATGTGGGATCGTTATCACTATCAACGTCACTATCTGATCCTCCTTGTAACTTCCGTTCGATCCGGTCAACTTAGCTCTGCGGAAGCACGTACAGTCTAATACCAGAGTCATTAGTGCTGACATCGATGTCAACCTTATCAACAATTGAGTACGGAGAGTTCTTGTTGTCCCTATACGCTTCTTGGAAGACAAAAGTATCCTCTGAATTGCTGTTATCGAACCAAAGAATATCGGCTGTTTCTTCCGCAAACTCCAACTCCGTTGACGTCGTACTCTTTACAAGCAGATCTTTCATCACCACGGCTAGAAAAAAGCTGAACTGCTCCCTCCGTCTGGCATGCTTCACAGCGACGACATCACGAGTGGAAAATAGTACTTCGTATTGTAGCTGTGCGGTAAGTGGGTTGTCATTTGCCTTACCTGAATTTGGCTCACCAAGGAAAGAGGTGGTTGACACTGTTGATCCTGGCTCTCTTCGTTGTAGCCCAAAGGATATAGCATACGTGCATTTTAGTAAATTTATATTAGAATATTCCCTATTCTCTATTTGTCATGCGCTTTATTGAAATATTCCGTATTCAGTATATTTTCAGGCAAATATTCAATATTCCTCAGTTTTCAACCACGATATTCAATATTCAATATTCTGCTTCTTCCCTCCGATCCTTAAGACAACCGCAATTTTTTAGTTTTGTCGAGATTATGAAAACGCACTCCGTGAGTTCAGAATCTAAGCGATGCCACATTTACAAACCAAAAAATTAACGCAACTCAGTTTTAAAAATAGTATGTTAAATTATTTCTCAAGATACAAATCATCAGAACTTTCTCTTACGAAATCATAAATTCGGAAAACAAGTAGGCTCGAGAGCTAAGTAAACATGTTTGAAACTTACAGATTTGGTATGCTCATTTCCTCTCAAAAATTGCTTTGAAAAACAATTATAGTATATACAAAGAAAAACTACAGTAAGAATGGGTTGACAAAGTCGGTGAAAGTTTTAAAGTGTTGGCTGTTTTATAAATTACAGCGAACTGAATATTTAACTTATAAACACTGCGCCGCCGTTCATATTTCAAAATCTACACAACAAGTTTTATTCCAACCGATTAGGGAAGAAAAACCCTAAGCTCAAGTCAGACACGAAATGTTGTATGTTTGAGCGACAAATTATAAGCGAAAAGGAGAGTAAAAACACTTTTGTTTTCAAAATAAAACAGAAAAACACATGTCATTGCGTACGGAATCATGAGATTTTGCTTCGCTTCTTCCGTACGCTTTAATCTTTTTGTGAAGTTAAAAACAATTCATATTTCGTCACTACCATAAAAACCTGACTTAAACTATCTTTCTAATTTGAAACTACATTTGAATAAGTAAAATACATTACCATATTGCACATGAAATTCTTTAAAGAACCATTTTAGTGGTGATTTGGTCGAGATGAAAGAAGGTTTGAAAAAACCTGAGTTGTCCATATTTCGCGGCGTTGAGCTTTTCGTCGTTCCTTACTCCGTCTTTATCTTCTTAGAACTACTAGAATATTCGATACTTTTTCCTCTTCAGTTTTGAACCTCAAAATGTGATTTGGTAGCGACGTAAATAGCCGTGAAAGTAAACTGTCCATATTTCGCGAAGCGCTTGTGGTTTCCTCGAAGTTTTCTTGCCGATTTGAGCGGCCGCGCGTAAGCGCGTGGAGCTGAAAACCTCCTTCCATATAAGGGCAAAAAATCAATCCGTGATTCTGATTGGTCGGTTGGGACTTCTAATAATCCTCAGCATAGTTCTGAACATATAGGGGGAAGTTGCACGCTTCTACGTGATAAGCTACGTGATAAGCTACTGATACTATATATTGTTGTCTATAGGCTGAGAAAACAGACGTCCCTTCGCGGCGCCACCACTGGGGCCCCTGCGAGAAATTTGTTTCAACCAATCAGAAGTACTACCGAGATCTGGGTAGCGAGTACGTCGCGCGTACGCGTGTTTGGCGCTCATTACTCAGACGTCAGTTTCGCGGAGGCCCAGTGGTGGCGCCGCGAAATGACGTCTGTTTTCTCAGGCTATGTTGTCTACTGCTAGACAGATCTACAAAAATCAAATGTCTCAAATGTCTGTTTGTCTTTGAGTCAGACTGCGTGAGTTGCACAATGCAATCAACGCTGGCGTGACACAAACGTGTTTTCAACTGTAGTCATGGTCTTGGTAGATCTACACAGCTAACGCCCCATTCACACCAACGGTTAAACATGTTTAAATGTTGTTTAGTTTAACTACGTTTTTAGCCTCTATCTTGAACGTTGAAATGTATATGACTCAAACTACCTGGAATGGTAATAAAGTCAATAAAGTTTCTTTTAGTAAAGATTTCACTCCAAATATTACGGGAGGTTAGGAGGTATTTTTCTAAATATGTTTTAACCTAAACAGTATTTAAACATGTTTACAGTGCGGCTACTGTTACCGGGGTCACCCAGGCAAAGTTAACCAATCACAAAGCAAAACGGGGACAATAGATTCCAACATGTTTTACTTAAGCCAATGAAATGTCGAGTACAGAACAATGAAATTTCAACTTGTTCGATCGGCGCCATGAAAACAGATCAATACAAGTTTTGACTGACAGCGTTGGAATTTTAATGAATGAGTTACCAGTAATCGGATACCTGTGTTTTGCGTGAGGGATTCTGGGATCGCCAGGGGGCAAACATTGCATGTCGCTAGAAGGAAATGTATGGTGTAAAGTTGTTTCTTCGTCAAAAACGTCGATTTAGAGAAGAGAATAACGCTTTTTCGCCAATATTTTATCAGAAATGGAGTTGAGCAAAGTTGATACGTGTAAAGTGTAAGTTTTTGTTTGAAAAATGTGATAAAATCTATTGATAAACTCTCTTACTTTTGTCAGTAATAATTATAAGGTTGATTGTGAAATAAAGTGTAAAATAGGGGTGACAGGCCTGCACGACTCTTACCTCGTGTTTTTAATGCCATTTGCTCTTTCTACATGTTTTCGGTGGTATAGTACATTTAGTGTCATGTTTGCTATGGAGGATTTTAGTGTTGAGTGGGTAAACCCTAAAATGGACAAGAGGTCAAGTCTGTCTGCTGTGCTTTCCCGTGATGTTTTCTCTTGTAAAATTTGGCCTCTTTTAGCGTCCTTTTTTGCCTGGCGATTGGTTTGTTGTTTTCGCCATTATTGGCATGTAGGTTTTTATCGGTAGGAAAAGTTTAAGCTTCTCTAGCTTTTCTCTCAGAAATGACAGGATCTGAAATGATTTGATGGCCGTGAATGTATTTCCTCTGATTTTGTCACGCTGGGTTTCTTCGTTGCAGGATATTAATTTTGCAGATCCATTTAGCAAGATTAGCAGAGAGAGTTGAAGCTTAAAAAGAAAGCTGTTGAACTTGTAAAGAGTTGAAGTTTTCGGAAGTTTGCCTCAGTCAAGGCTGTGATCTAAATATCCATTCGCTTCGCTTTATCGGCTGCGTGAAGTTCGAATTGAATTTTGACAGTCTAGCGACTATTATGTTTATGCCACTATCTGATTTCATTCAGGCAAAACCATGGTATCAGTTCTCCTCTCGAACCTCATCAGTTGCTACGTTTTTATTTGCTAGTTGCTACCTTTAGAGAAACGCATATTTTTGTCGAGAACGGTTCAAAATCAACCTTATGCACAACCTCGTTCCCAGGGTCTCTCTTCTTCCCTCCCCTGGAGCGAGAGAGAGAGAGACCCTGGCTCAGGCTGGTCACGTGTCTCGTGGACAATTATAATCCTAAGGAGGGGTAGACAGTATTTGTAACGTTGCCTTGTTTTCTGTACAGTGGCAAGGCTCGTGCTGTGCGCGACGGTTGTTGTTTCAGCTGTGGCTGTGAAATAAATTATGTTCCATGTTCCATAACCTCTTGTTGAAAATAGGAATCTGTATTGCAAGATATATATAAAAGACGTAAAAAATTCTCTGTGATTATAGCAAGACCCGGAATAAAACAGATAAAACATCCCAGGCTTTTATATCGTCAACCGAATAGGGATGTTAGAAATCTCTTTGGCCGTGAAAAGTGCTTCAATTTTGCTGTTTATGTTATGCCTGCCGTTTATAACTCAATAAATAGAAGGACAAAAGATCCTGACAACTTATAATTTTCGAACTGAACATAACATGAACAAAATCCTAAAATTGAAATAACGAAAGTTCAGTCAAACGATTCAAACGAAAGCGAATAAACAATACGCAAGGATAAAATTGTTGCTCAAAAATTCACAAGTATATAAATGAACAATGTATAGACATCCAAACGACTGGAACTGGTGAACATAGTAACTAAACAACATGCCTCACACACGAAGAATAAAAGCTTTCATTGTCTTCTCTCGATCGTTTCCTGTTATAAAAGTGTACTGTTGATCAGCGTGCAAACATTTGGTCCGTGGCGGCCGCTTCTTTCTTGCTTTGCCATCGCCAGAGAACGGAGGGCAGCACTTTAATGTGCCTTTCGAATGAAGCTTAAAGATCGCCTGTTAAGCAGTATGTAGCGATAATTCATCCCAGTCCGGAACAATGCCATAAATCAAGAGCGCGAGCTTTGCGGCGTCAAGTAATAAAATTGGATTGCATTCTGCAGCAAGTTCAAAATTAGCTTTACTGCTGTAAATCTTCAAGCGCCGTGACAATTCCTCTGATTCTAAAGCAACTTACACTTTCAGAACCAGACCATGTGGATATGTTTTCGAAGTCTGAGGATGACCACCGCTTTACATTTTTCGCGAGCCACCGAACGCTTTTGTATTTGTTTCGCAATGCCCAACTAGAGCAGACAAATTTCACACTTTGCCGCCCCTCCCCCGAGTCCTTTAATTGGAATCTCCCAGATTCTGGGAGACACGTGACCAGCCTGAGCCAGGGTCTCTCTCTCTCTCGCTCCAGGGGCCGGGAAGAAGAGAGACCCTGGGAACGAGGTTGCCTTATGCAAGCAAGAGAGTTTATTGACAAATTTTATCACATTATTCAAACAAAAACTTACACTTTAACGTATCAGCTTTGCTCAACTCTATTTCTGATAAAATAACGGCGAAAAAAATCGTCATTCTCTTCCAAAAATCGAAGGTTTTGACGAAGAAACAACTTTACACCGTACATTTCCTTCTAGCGACTTGTAATGTTTGCCCCCTGGCGATCCCAGAATTCTTTGCGGATAACAGTATCCGATTACTGGTAACTCATTCATTAACTTTGATTCCATCCCTTTTGAACTTGACTAGTTTTAACGGCGCGATTTGGAAAGTAAATATCTGCGATTCAAATGAAAGAGAAACTCCAAACTGTGTGAAAATATGGAATGAGACGGCTGTTCCGTATGTCTACACAAATAAAAGTGCCGGTGATGGATTTCAAATAATTTGTTCGCTAGAAACAGATGGATTCAAGTTTTCTCTACGGCGTCAACGTCATTCTTAACTGCATATTAAAGTATCAGTGATGGCGACGGTCATAATTAAAGTGCCATACGAATTTGAAAGCAACGAAAACACGGCTTGTTCATCGCCGTGATTAATTTAGTTTTATGCGCTCCGATCTTCATTTCCACCATCCAGGAGCTGCACCGTCTTGGTTTTTAAAATTTGAGTTTCACGCGTTGGGTTCCGGCACGGTACGATAAGCTAAAATAAACTGCGCTAAAAGATAAATTCAAAACTGCATGCATGCCATAAAAAGAGTATCGGACGTATATTTATGGTAACGGCGTATTCTTCAACATATATTTCACTGCCGGGAAATCCGTCGATATTCCAGCGGTTCGGCAGTTGAGTTATTATAATTTTCCAGACGATTCAAAACACTAAATCCAACTCCCTCGAGATGAATTCCTGACAATAAAAACAGAGTTCGAGGTTTGGTTAATATATAATTATTTATATTTTTCCGCATATTCAACTATATATTTTACTTTCACCAAAATGATTTCTTTAAAACCTTCACGACCACCTTATTGAAGAAACCACTCTAGTTCTCAAAGCGCAAAGAAAATCTGCAACGGAAAAAATTATGACGACAATTCAATGAAAAAGAATTGAGATAAAGGAGCCGCTCTTTTTCAAACGGTTAGAAAATAAATGCTCCGCTGGCAGTGTGCCTTGTAACATTCGCAAACAGCCAGCGGTTGAGTTTTCATTTTTTTCGAGAATTCAAATCCGCCAAGCAATTTGCCCAAACATATGACCGTCGCGTTCACTGCTTTCATACAGTTTGAAATCAGTTCTCGCTCACTTGCATGACACACGACATTCATTCATGTAGCATGTGAAACTACTCAAATTTTTAAATCGAAAAGTCAGTGCTAGCTAAAGCTTTATCCGACATCAGCTTCACGAGTGAACAAGTTGAAATTTCATTGTTCTGTACTCGACATTTTATTGGCTGAAGTAAAAAAATGTTGGAATCTATTGTCCCCGTTCTGTTTTGTGATTAGTTAACTTTGTCTGGGTGACCCCGGTAACAGTAGCTGCACTGTAAGCGTTGGTGTGAATGGGGTATAACATTATAATGCTTCATTTTGGAAGATGTACTCCATTCCTGGTGTTCCTTGCAGGTAAGAACGTGGTTAGATATTATTTTCTGTCAGTAATAAGTTTGTTTGCAAGAAGAAAAAGCAAGAAAAAGAAACAACAAAAGCTACTAAATTTTTCTTGAAGAAAAATATTTCTTTGTGACCTTTCAGACCTTGGAGATCCTTGGAGTTAGGCGAATGAATATTTTACCGGTACAGTAGTTAATATTGTGTGTCTCCTTGATGCTGGTAGTCCTGTCTAAGCGTACCTTACATGTGAGATGCTAGGTACCTTCATTTAATTGAGCGGAAATGTAAAGAGCGGTATACACAGCAACAGCCGAATTGATTTGTTTCTCGCTGAGCAGCCAATCATCAAGGCTTTTGCTCTTTTCAGAGTACTGTCTAATCATAGTTATTTTATATCTGACCGGTCGATTAATTTCAAGTATTATTTATTTTCTTGACAGAGAATTATCTACTAGTCACTTAATAATTAGAGGCACGGCATTCATGCGGAAAGCAGATTTTAATGATTAGCATTACAAGTGACTGCATAGATTTTAACTTCAAGTTTGAACTTTAACGTGTAACGTTTTTTATATTATTTAAACATGGGCCTAGTGCTCGGGAGATTGGGCGACCTCTCCCGGCCACGCTTTCGACTTCAAGTAAATTTACTTACTTACCAACTTAGTACTTACTTAAACCTGATGAATTTTTACCGTGGATAAATAAAGATTACTTACTTACTTACACCTTGAAAGAGAGGTTCTCTAGCGAAATCATAATGGTAGAAAATAACGAGAACCAATAACTAACTTTTTTATTATCCCACAACTGCACTGTCCATGCATGGACTGCCAGTCACACGCTGATTCTGTCTATATTTCCATCACCAATAATTTTTCTTACAAAACTAAATGTAAAATGAATATAAATATCGTTTAATTGTTTTCCTTTTTATTGTTTTTTTTTTAACATCAGTCATAGAATATTCAACGATATCAATTGATTGTCATGCAAACCGATCATGTAGTTCATAACGGCTATATCCGCTATTACTACAGAAAACTATATAGAAGTGCAATGGGGTAAAAAAGCGGAAATATATTTCAAAAACACTGATTTGAAGCTATCGTGAGTGCATGATATGCGTAAGGGACTTAAGTCTAAATATAATATCGTTTATTTGTTTGCATTTTTATTGTATATAACATATTCGCCGCGGTATACATGTATATATTCACCGACTGGCATGAAATGGCTCAGATCATATATATAACGACTTTATCCGCTGTTACTACAAAGAACTTTGCATAAACTACTATTTACAATTGCAGTGACGATAATAAGGTAGCAAACTATTTTAAAAACACTTATATGAAGCTATCGTGAGCACAGATGCGTAAGGGAAGCTCAGTCCTAATTCAGCCGGTCTGTGACGTTTGATAGCAGCATTTGTTTCCATTATCCTTTCATTCGTCATGACGTCTGCCTTCAGCAATAACGGCTTCCGATACACGCAAACATAAACAATATATTTTGAACCCTCACTCGACCCTCACAGACAGCAGTTTGCAGTCAGTACGAAGCGTTAGATGTTATACTTTGAAAGTTAAACAAGAAAAAACCCGAGCGTCGACAAACCTGTAAACGTTTAACTAATTACATACATTAAAGGTAGGTTAATCAAGCCACATAGTTACTGGCCGTTATAGTTTAATTTTAGTTTTGAAATTCCATTTGACTGAACTGCACGCAGCAAAATTAAACCTATGGTCATTTATTTGTTTGTTAGCTTCATGGGTTTATTTATGGTTCTGGGAATTTTTCTTGTTATGTCGCTTAGAATATCATCCAAATTTGTAAAGTTAAATGTCAAGGTAAGGAGCAGTGATTGGTGAATATTATTTCGTAATTTATTTACCGAAGGAAAATGCTTACCTAGTATTAAATACGCCAACATTGTGTAAACATGACGGAGTTTCTGTACCGATTATTCGTTGGCTTGTTCGCATGATATCCACTGTTGTAAATTAAAGGTTAAGGCTAAATGTTAATGATTTGCTTCTTATAATGTGTACACAAGACATATTGATCTAAATTCTACGTTTTTTATTCGCATTTCCAGGATTGCAAAGTAGACGACATTTTCAGCAATGGATCAAATCAAAGACGTTTTACAAACCATTATAGACGAAGCAGAATCGAAAACAAATCTTTCACTCCAAGATATTTTAGAAGAAGTCGCCGATATCTCTGCTACAGTAACTTTTGGACTAACGTCGTTCGTAGCCAAAGCTTTTAGAACGTTTAAGTTGGCTGTCAAAGAAGAAGAATTGAAAATGCAGTGGCAAGACCAGTTACGAGACAGATGGGGAGCAAATGCACCTGATCTAGATACTTTTATCTAACGCACAAACTTGCTTATATTTTTATATATATAAAGTGATGAAAATATCTGCTCAATGGTTGCCGGTTGTGGTAGAATCTAAAACAATCAATAATTGCGCGGATGGCTCAAAAACTACTTTTTTTTTATAAATATTGAAATGTAGCGATCACAGATAAAACATGTAACTAGAAAATATATATCCCAAATATAATATGAAGTCATTTCAAGTGCTCCAGCTGAGAAATAGCTTATGGTATAATTCGCGTGCAAGGTTGCAAAAAAAGTCATGCGGTTTCAGTGGGAGTAAACGCGTTTACTTACTCACGGTACGCGTGTGCAATTTATGACGTCTCAATTGGGTACATTTTGAAAGCTTGACAGAATAACATTATGCTGGGAAGCCATTTGTGAATTTACTCTATTACATTAGTTTATGGAAATGCTGAATATAAAATGACAATAAAAAACAAATAAAATAAAGACTTTTGTTCTGGGTCCATCGTAGCTTGATAAGAAATAGAACACAAACCGCGGTGATAAACATATTGAACTTATTCATTTTTTATAAAACTTGACGTTTCGTATGCTATATAAGTATAGTTTTCAACACTGTAACGATCACTTTTGAAAATGTATGTAGTAGCATACGAAACGTCAAGTTTTATTAAAAAATGAATAAGTTCAATATGTTTATAACCGCGGTTTGTGTTCATCTATTTCTTATCAAATAAAACAACCGCCTAGCCTTAAATTTATCGACAAAGAGCGGAATTAAATTGGCCACTGAAACCAGATTCACCAGCGAGCGGGCATAACATAAGGATCAATGTTATGTTTATGTCAATGTTTAATTTCACTTGGTGCAAATTATTATGCTTCCGCTTTGCTAGTGAAAACAATCTTACGCTTATGTCAATGTTCGTTTTCACATCTTCTACTTCCGTTTATGCTTATTCTTATGCTTATATTTTTGTCACACGAAAACCGGGCTTTAGCTCTCTGTCCAGAGCGAATCCAAATCCGCATAGGTCCTAAAATCCTTCCTTTTTTCTTGACAAAATCTGCGAAAATATATACCCTATTTTTGAGTGGGCAAAACTGGCCCAATTTCAGACCAATAAATTTGGTCAAAATCCAGACTCTATATTTCAAAACAAAACGCTCCCGAAAAGTATTCCTAGAAAATTTGGTTTTGTCAAGGTAAATTGACCACCGTGAAGAGATTTAAATGATGACAGTAAAATTGACGGTCGTCAATTGACGTTATCGATTCAGTTTTCGTGCTTCACTCCTCCACTGACGCACGCAGTACCACAGTTTCTTTAAAAAATGACCTCTTTATTTCCTTTCTAGCCTACGTGCAGCTGTCGTATACAGCTATTTCAATTAACGTTGTCGGATGAAAAAAGCTCAAAGCCAAGACCGCAAGGTAGTATGGGATTTATATGCGTAAATTCACCACAATTGCTATTAACAACTATCCACACTACCTTGCGGTCTTGGCTTGTAGGCTTTGAGCTTTCATCCGACAACGTTGATTGAAATAGCTGTATCATTGCACACATTTTAGACATCCTACTGATGAACAGTTACGAAATTCAGATATATTTAGAAGTCACATTTATTTGAAGTCTGTCCCCTTTGAATCCCCTCAAGGAATAGGTGTCTGTGCGCAGTCATCTCCCCCCTTCCTTAGTTGAAACATGCGACAAGTAAAATTGTGGTCAATTAACAAAATGTGCTGTGGCGTTGTTTTCACTGGTTGAAGTGAAGACTCCTAAGTTGTGACGTATGAACAGACACGGAAACATGACGTCACATTCATAGAGGACACAAACTTTTCGTAAGCTTCATTAACAAGCAGGTCATTCTTTTGTCTCCATAATCCTTTCAGTCATATCTTTGCCGGTGCATGAAACCTGAACGAGAATAATAAAAAAGTCCGATTTGCATGCAATTTTATCAGTTTACAGCTTAATTATTGAAGCATAGAAACCTTAGTTACTGCGCATGTCAATGGAACGCGAACTCATCAACCAACACTTTCGTTTTTCGGAAACACCAATGGTTGACGCAAAATGGTCAAACGGTCGACACGTAATTTGTGGGTGGCATGTTATTAGTGGATTTCGAGCCATTGCGTCAGTTTTTGTTTTCAGGGGTCCAATTCTTGGTTTTCACATGACGTCATAAAAATTTAAAAATCTAAAGTATACGTCGTACAAAGCTGTTTCTAACATGGTATGTGGATACAAGTGTTATAATCTTTCACAAAAAGTTTCAGGTTTTAACGATGTTTTGCTTCCGATTTACAAAGGTTTTAAATGTGTCACGCAATGCGTCACGCTATTTCAGATAAGCCGCGAAAATAAACAAAATTGAATCAGCTGAAAGTTATTGTTTGCATTATAAGTGCTTATAAACCGAGTTAATGGAGCTTATAGCAAATACAATATTTTTGGATGTGATTTTTGGTGTAATTAAGACTTTGAATTTTTGGCCGCCATCTTTGTGCCCCTGAGTGGGGCATAAAGATGGCCGCTCCATACATTTCTTACTAAAAATATCTAATACTCGTTCGCCTATAACTCTTGAACGAAATGCTTTTGCGCTTCAAAATTTGGCCAAGATGTGTAGTTTTAAACTCTCTACAATTCCATAAACATTTTGGATTCGAAATCTATTTTTTAATGCTTCTGAATTTTGATATGACGTAAGTGAAAGCCAAGAATATTTCCTCCAAGGTGCGGGATTGCAGAAAATTGGAATATAATAATTCGCATTTCATTGAATAAGAATAGAGCTCATTGTCTCAATGCCTCGTTCTAAAAAGAATTGAAAAGAATAGAACCAATTTTCCGCAATCCCGCACCTCACTCAATATTTGTCGCCATAATCCACCGTAGGAAAAAAGATGGCGGCTGTTCATTTTACCACAATACCTTGCGGACCTAACACAGCACATAAGGCACAAAGAAAGCCAATTTTTTACAATATTTGTTCCAGTACTAAGGACAATGTGTAGACTAGGTTTGAAGATTTTATAACTTTTCTTTACATTTTTATGAACGTTGTTAAGGTTTTTATGCGCTAAGAATTATGGGTAAATGTACCAGTCGCCATCTTTTTTCCTACCGAGGATTGTGATTGACGACAGTGTACGAACGTAAACCTATTTTAGTTGGGCTTCAAACTTCAGAGTTCGCGTGTTATTGAAAGGCGCTGTGAATAGCAAAACAAATTGATTTTCATTGTAAATGCTTATTCTATACAGCACACTGGGTATTATAGGATCAACTGATCCTTTAATTTAGTAAGCTACCGTCGAAGCGTTACGGGAAAAAAGTGACCTGACAGCGATGTTGTTTTACTGATGGCAGTGTCTAAATTGATGCAGAACTAGAAAACTTTTGTTATCTCTCTAATAAATGGCAACAAATGCAGACAATTCAATGAACCAATCGAGATATGTCCAGGATTGCACGCAATCGCAAAAAAATAGCGAGAATACCTTTTTACGTTACTTTGAGTACGAAATAACGAATACAACAAAGAAAGTATCAAACAAAGAAGGAAACAGTCCCCACAAACCTAACACAAGTAGCGAAGAAAATAACCGAGAAGCTTGTTACCAGCAGAAAGAACTACCAAACCAAGAAGGAATGAGCCCCAAAAATCTAACAAAAATAACGAATATAACAGAAGTAATAGGCTTGTCACCAATAACAACGGAATTGTAAATTGAAATGTTGAATGTAAACAACGTGCTGTACGTACTATGCGCATGCGTAAGGTACTGACCAGGCCGCGGGGTAGGTGTTCGAGTGTGTCACTTGCTTTTTTCGTATTTTTACGTACTGTACCTCGTTTCTTGTGTGTATGTAATATTTAACTGTGTCAGAAATTTATGAATATGATATAAAATAAAAAAAGAGACAAGCCTTGAAATTTACAGTCGCCCCTCCATAATCCGGAACCAAAGCCGGGACAGACTAAAGTGTCCGTATTATAGAGAGATTACAGGGAGAGGTAGCGATCGTATGGTTTTTAGTATCATTGGGACCAGGTGAACTGTCCGTAATAGAGAGGGTGTCCGTAATAGAAAGTTGTTTGTAATAGAGAGGTGTCCGTAATACAGAGGTGTCCGTAATAGAGAGGTGTCCGTAATAAAGAGGTGTCCGTAATATAGAGGTGTCCGTAATACAGAGGTGTCCGCAATACAGAGGTGTCCGTAATAAAGAGGTGTCCGTAATACAGAGGTGTCTGTAATAGAGGTGTCCGTAATAGACAGGTGTCCGTAAGAGAGTGGTGTCTGTAATAGACAGGTGTCCGTAATAGAAAAGAGTCCGTAATAAAGAGATGTCCGTAATAAAGAAGTGTCCGTAATAGAGAGCTGCCGTAATACAGAGTTGTCCGTAATAAAGAGGTGTCCGTAATAGAGAAGTGTCCGCAATAGACAGGTGTTCGTCATAGAGAGATGTCCGTAATGGAGACGTGTCCGTAGTAGAGTGGTTTCCTTAATAAAGAGATGTCCGTACTAGAGTGGTTTCCTTAATAAAGAGATGTCCGTACTAGAGTGGTTTCCTTAATAGAGAGATGTCCGTAATAGAGTGGTTTCCTTAATAGAGAGGTGTTCGTAATAGAGAGGTGTCCGTAATTGAGAGGTGTCCGTAAAAATAGATAGGTGTCCGTAATAATAGACAGGTGTCCGTAAAAATAGATAGGTGTCCGTAATAGAGAGGTGTCCGTAATTGAGAGGTGTCCGTAAAAATAGATAGGTGTCCGTAATAATAGATAGGTGTCCGTAATAATAGATAGGTGTCGGTAATAATAGACAGGTGTTCGCAATAATAGATAGGTGTCCGTAATAATAGATAGGTGTCCGTAATAATAGACAGGTGTCCGTAATAATAGATAGGCGTCCGTAATAATAGATAGGTGTCCGTAATAATAGATAGGTGTCCGTAATAATAGACAGATGTTCGTAATAATAGACAGGTGTCCGTAATAGATAGGTGTCCGTTATAATAGATAGGTGTTCGTAATAATAGATAGGTGTTCGTAATAATAGATAGGTGTCCGTTATAATAGATAGGTGTCCGTAATAATAGACAGGTGTCCGTAATAATAGATAGGTGTCCGTAATAATAGATAGGTGTTCGTAATAATAGATAGGTGTCCGTAATAATAGATAGGTGTCCGTTATAATAGATAGGTGTTCGTAATAATAGATAGGTGTCCCTAACAATAGATAGGTGTTCGTAATAACAGATAGGTGTCCGTTATAATAGATAGGTGTTCGTAATAATAGATAGGTGTTCGTAATAATAGACAGGTGTCCGTAATAATAGACAGGTGTCCGTAATAGTAGACAGGTGTCCGTAATAATAGACAGGTGTCCGTAATAATAGACAGGTGTCCGTTATAATAGATAGGTGTCCGTAATAATAGATAGGTGTTCGTAATAGTAGACAGGTGTCCGTAATAATAGATAGGTGTCCGTAATAATAGATAGGTGTCCGTTATAATAGATAGGTGTCCGTTATAATAGATAGGTGTCCGTAATAATAGATAGGTGTCCGTAATAATAGACAGGTGTCCGTAATAATAGATAGGTGTCCGTAATAATAGATAGGTGTCCGTTATAATAGATAGGTGTTCGTAATAAAAGATAGGTGTTCGTAATAATAGATAGGTGTCCGTAATAATAGATAGGTGTCCGTAATAATAGACAGGTGTCCGTAATAATAGATAGACGTCCGTAATAACAGATAGGTGTCCGTAATAATAGATAGGTTTCCGTAAAAAAAGATAGGTGTCCGTAATAATAGATAAGTGTTCGTAATAATAGACAAGTGTCCGTAATAGATAGGTGTCCGTTATAATAGATAGGTGTTCGTAATAATAGATAGGTGTTCGTAATAATAGATAGGTGTCCGTTATAATGGATAGGTGTCCGTAATAATAGACAGGTGTTCGTAATAATAGATAGGTGTCCGTTATAATAGATAGGTGTCCGTAATAATAGACAGGTGTCCGTTATCATAGATAGGTGTTCGTTATAATAGATAGGTGTCCGTAATAATAGATAGGTGTCCGTTATAATAGATAGGTGTTCGTAATAATAGATAGGTGTCCGTAATAATAGACAGGTGTTCGTAATAATGGACAGTTGTCCGTAATAATAGATAGGTGTCCGTAATAATAGATAGGTGTCCGTAATAATAGATAGGTGTTCGTAATAATAGATAGGTGTCCGTAATAATAGACAGGTGTTCGTAATAATAGATAGGTTTTCGTAATATTAGATAGGTGTCCGTAATAATAGATAGGTGTCCGTAATAATAGATAGGTGTCCGTAATAATAGACAGGTGTCCGTAATAATAGATAGGTGTCCGTAATAATAGATAGGTGTCCGTAATAATAGATAGATGTCCGTAATAATAGACAGGTGTCCGCAAAAATATGTAGGTGTCCGTAATAATAGATAGGTGTCCGTAATAATAGATAGGTGTCCGTAATAATAGACAGGTGTCCGTAATAATAGACAGGTGTCCGTAATAATAGATAGGTGTTCGTAATAATAAATAGGTGTCCGTTATAATAGACAGGTGTTCATAATAATAGATAGGTGTTCGTAATAATAGACAGGTGTTCGTAATAATAGATAGGTGTTCGTAATAATAAATAGGTGTCCGTTATAATAGACAGGTGTCCGTTATAATAGATAGGTGTTCGTAATAGAGAGGTGTCCGTAATAGAGAGGTTTCTGCCATAGATAGGTGTCCGTAATTGACAGGTGTCCGTAATAGACAGGTGTCCGTAATAGACAGGTGTCCGTAATAGACAGGTGTCCGTAATAGAGAGGTTTCTGCCATAGATAGGTGTCCGTAATTGAGAGGTGTCCGTAATAGACAGGTGTCCGTAATAGATAGGTGTCCGTAATTGACAGGTGTCCGTAATAGATAGGTATCCGTAATAGAGAGGTGTCCGTAATAGACAGGTGTCCGTAATAAATAGGTGTCCGTAATAGAGAGGTGTCCGTAATAGAGAGGTGTCCGTAATAGATAGGTGTCCGTAATAGATAGGTGTCCGTAATAGATAGGTGTCCGTAATAGATAGGTATCCGTAATAGAGAGGTGTCCGTAATAGACAGGTGTCCGTAATAAATAGGTGTCCGTAATAGAGAGGTGTCCGTAATAGAGAGGTGTCCGTAATAGACAGGTGTCCGTAATAGAGAGGTGTCCGTAATAGATAGGTGTCCGTAATAGATAGGTGTCCGTAATAGAGAGGTGTCCGTAATAGAGAGGTGTCCGTAATAGATAGGTGTCCGTAATAGATAGGTGTCCGTAATAGAGAGGTGTCCGTAATAGAGAGGTGTCCGTAATAGATAGGTGTCCGTAATAGAGAGGTGTCCGTAATAGATAGGTGTCCGTAATAGAGAGGTGTCCGTAATAGAGAGGTGTCCGTAATAGATAGGTGTCCGTAATAGATAGGTGTCCGTAATAATAGATGGGTGTCCGTAATAGAGAGGTGTCCGTAATAGATAGGTGTCCGTAATAGATAGGTGTCCGTAATAGATAGGTGTCCGTAATAGACAGGTGTCCGTAATAGACAGGTGTCCGTAATAGATAGGTGTCCGTAATAGAGAGGTTTCTGCCATAGATAGGTGTCCGTAATTGACAGGTGTCCGTAATAGACAGGTGTCCGTAATTGACAGGTGTCCGTAATAGACAGGTGTCCGTAATAGATAGGTATCCGTAATAGAGAGGTGTCCGTAATAGACAGGTGTCCGTAATAAATAGGTGTCCGTAATAGAGAGGTGTCCGTAATAGAGAGGTGTCCGTAATAGATAGGTGTCCGTAATAGATAGGTGTCCGTAATAGATAGGTGTCCGTAATAGAGAGGTGTCCGTAATAGATAGGTGTCCGTAATAGAGAGGTGTCCGTAATAGATAGGTGTCCGTAATAGAGAGGTGTCCGTAATAGAGAGGTGTCCGTAATAGATAGGTGTCCGTAATAGATAGGTGTCCGTAATAATAGATGGGTGTCCGTAATAGAGAGGTGTCCGTAATAGATAGGTGTCCGTAATAGATAGGTGTCCGTAATAGATAGGTGTCCGTAATAGACAGGTGTCCGTAATAGACAGGTGTCCGTAATAGATAGGTGTCCGTAATAGAGAGGTTTCTGCCATAGATAGGTGTCCGTAATTGACAGGTGTCCGTAATAGACAGGTGTCCGTAATTGACAGGTGTCCGTAATAGACAGGTGTCCGTAATAGATAGGTATCCGTAATAGAGAGGTGTCCGTAATAGACAGGTGTCCGTAATAAATAGGTGTCCGTAATAGAGAGGTGTCCGTAATAGAGAGGTGTCCGTAATAGATAGGTGTCCGTAATAGATAGGTGTCCGTAATAGATAGGTGTCCGTAATAGAGAGGTGTCCGTAATAGATAGGTGTCCGTAATAGATAGGTGTCCGTAATAGAGAGGTGTCCGTAATAGAGAGGTGTCCGTAATAGATAGGTGTCCGAAATAGAGAGGTGTCCGTAATAATAGATAGGTGTCCGTAATAGAGAGGTGTCCATATTAGAGAGGTGTCCGTAATAGAGAGGTGTCCGTAATAGAGAGGTGTCCGTAATAGAGAGGTGTCCGTAATAGATAGGTGTCCGTAATAGATAGGTGTCCGTAATAATAGATGGGTGTCCGTAATAGAGAGGTGTCCGTAATAGATAGGTGTCCGTAATAGATAGGTGTCCGTAATAGATAGGTGTCCGTAATAGACAGGTGTCCGTAATAGAGAGGTGTCCGTAATAGATAGGTGTCCGTAATAGAGAGGTTTCTGCCATAGATAGGTGTCCGTAATTGACAGGTGTCCGTAATAGACAGGTGTCCGTAATTGACAGGTGTCCGTAATAGACAGGTGTCCGTAATAGACAGGTGTCCGTAATTGACAGGTGTCCGTAATAGACAGGTGTCCGTAATAGACAGGTGTCCGTAATAGAGATGTGTTTGTAATAGACAGGTGTCCGTAATAGATAGGTGTCCGTAATAGATAGGTGTCCGTAATAGAGATGTGTTTGTAATAGAGAGCTAGATGTCCGTAATAGAGAGGTGTCTGTAATAGTGAGGTGTTTGTAATAGAGAGATGTCCGTAATAGAGAGGTGTCCGCAATACAGGTGTCCGTAATAGACAGGTATCCGTAATAGAGCGGTGTCCGTAATAGACAGTTGTCCGTAATAGACAGGTGTCTGTAATTGAGAGTGTCCGTAGTGGAGATGTCTCCGAGAGAGATGTTTGCAAGAAGAGGTTCGACTGTAGATGGACTAGTTCTCACAATTGCAATCAGTTTCTTTGGATTTTATGTTACTTTTAAAAATCCATGTGGCCTCTTTTCCGATAAATGTCAACTGTCTTATTAAATTTCGCTGAGGTATATATTATATTTTTTAGCTGATGAGCACTTTGCGTGGGACGCGAGAATAAGTGTCTTGAGCTGCAGCTGACAAGGGTGGAAATGCGCTTGCACCTTGCACCTAAAACAGAATCCTTACAAAAATTTCGAGAAAGGAACAGACTATTTCAAGAGAAACAGGAAGTTGGTGCTATTTTACGTAGTTGACTCTTCACGTTTAATAACCGTAAAAGTACGTTTAATAACCGTAAAAGTGCGTTTAATAACCGTAAAAGTGCGTTTAATAACCGTAAAAGTACGTTTAATAACCGTAAAAGTGCGCCCGAACGTGACATCGAATGCGTTTTGAATGCCTGTGTAAATGAACTGCACGTGACCGAATTCGGACGCGATGTAACCCACCCTTGCAAACTGACACTGGGTACGCCTCTAAATGGGCAAGGATGATTCCATTCATTCACATAAGAATTTTTCAGTATTGTCAAACAACAAATATGATTTCTCACGTTGTTTACTCTGGGAGTTTTCACTTTGACAATAAGACAGGTTCAGTGAGGCAAAGAGTTGAACTACAGTTGTATTTTTCATGCTCTTTAGTTTATTGCCTATACCTTAAATACCATGCTCGTTTTAAATGGTCCTCATAAATTCTTATAAATTGACAATACAAACGATAACTATATATTGTTACTCTTTTACCACTCAGTGACATTTTGTTAGCATCCCTTATTGTTTACTTATTTCTTCCATGTTTAGTTAAGGCTGGTTTTCACTAGCGCATAAGCACAAGCATAAGCATAAGCATAATCGGCCGAAAAGCAAGTGAGAACGCCAGAACATAAGCATAAAGACATACGCAAGCGCAGTATGAACGAAATTGGCGGATGATTTGGTTGACTGCCTTGTGCTTATGCTTGTGCTTATTTCATCCCCGTTCTCACTTGACATAAATGTGACACAAGCATAGCATAAGCACAGCTTATGCTATTTCGTTCATACTGCGCTTGCGTATGTCTTTATGCTTATGTTCTGGCGTTCTCACTTGCTTTTCGGCCGATTATGCTTATGCTTATGCTTGTGCTTATGCGCTAGTGAAAACCAGCCTTTACTCTTCGTTACTCGTCCACACTTTATCGTTACCCTTTCATAGTGCTGATGTTATCTTAGCATTCCTTATTGTCCCCCTTATTTCTTCCATGCTTAGTTGTCCGTAACGTGTTTGCATGTCACGACTTTCATTTTCTGCAAAAGAAGAAGAACAGTAATTTGTCTAGTTGTAGTGTTCACACTGCTGTTCTAATCTACACTACTTTTCTATTGTCTGTCTATCTTAGTACTAGTCTGCAATTATCTTCATAAAGAAAGTAGTTTTCAACTATTCGCAAACATTAGAAAATGATCTGACTCAAAAAATAGTCACTGCAGCTATGAGAAGTTATAACCTCATGGTACTGTAGAATGTGAAATGAACAATCACTGTAAGTAGTAAAGACCTCAGTAAAAACAATTGGCCACTACCCCACTCTTATCCAATTGTCCTATTTATTTTTGAAGGGCCAATAACACCCAATTGATTTAATTCCTTGACAGGCAGTCAAGAAATCAAAATTGACATTCCCGTGAAACTTTGAGTTCAACCGTTATTTTGTCGCTTTAGCTTTAATGCGTTTTTTTGCACGGGCGTTTTTTCTTTTTATTTCAAGATAATAAAGCAGATTAAAACAAGCCGGCCGAAGTCACTGTTCCTTTAATAACCGCTATAAATGTCAGGTTTCACGTTTGAAGAATACTACTATGAGTAACGAAATTATTTACCTCACTCCAGTTTGTAGACAAATACGTCTCGGTTTATAGATCTTCCAGCACCGTTTTGTGAGTTCGCGTTAATCGTACACAAAGTGGACTCGCCATATTCGTCGTAAGTGCTTTCGGCTTGGTCTCCAGACCAGCAGTTTCCCCTGTCGGCTCCAAAAATCTTGTAGCCAAACGTTTCTGCTTTTGTTTTGCAATAGTCGAAGATCTTATTAACGCCCTGCACGCTGCCCACGTTGCTGTCAAATGAATCCGGTAATGCAGCGGTTGAGCCTACATTTTTATAGCAACCAAGTGACTGCCAATCACCTTGGATAAACAAAAATAAGAAAAAAATATAGGCAATTAATTCATTTAAGATGCGACACGCCTTACCGTGAGCACACAACAAACTTTTTTACAAGCTAGCCAATCAGAGAACGCGAATTTAATTGTCGTCTCGCCTCCTCGCAAAGTTGAGCCAATCAAATGTAATCTGGTCAATTCGTGTTTATCACGGGAGTATAAGGTTAGTTACAAAATACGAAGATTTCATTAACTTTATTGCTTTACACTTATCCGCGGTTACGAAAATATAACTAAAAGAATTAGCTGGTGATGTCTTGGAAACTAATAAAAAAGTTTGTTGGGTGCTCAAGGTATCAAGACGGCAATGCTTCACGGATCTTACATTTTCGTTTTAGCTTTTGGAGTTCGCAATTGAATACACTGTACTTTTGTCAATAATTTCAAAAATAGTGTCATGTACAGTGTACAGCTCTTGTAAACTTAAAGATAAAGTTGCACTCAAGGTTGGCAAAAAGACCCTGGAAAAAACTTAACAATATACCGCCTAGTGACGAAGTCTTTGGAAATGAGAAGTTGTCCTTCATTATGCCGAACCTTCCTCCCCAATGTTGAGATACTAGTATTTAACTGGGATTGATGCATAAAAATCAACATTACATTGGAAGCGAGTGTGGGAGTAAAGCGAAAGTTAGTGCAATTTTGAAAACTTTCAAAATATCATTCCGGATCGTACTCATGAATAACGAATTCATACATCCGAGTTCCTGTAGTTTGCTTTACTATAGAACACATTTTTGGGAGTTTCTTTTTGCGGGCACGGGAGCTTAGCTGTCCGCAAACTGAGTTTATGTGAAGTTTGATCACATGAGAGCTTACTATAATTTTCTATTGACTGAAATAATTGTAAGTAACAGCCAAATAGCGAGAAATGGACTGTAGTGCAAAGTGCACCTAAACCCTATTTTTTTTTCTTTTAATCAACTCAATGTACGTTGAAAAGTCGAATAGTGAAATATTTCTTGCTTTTAACGTCGCGTTAGTGAGTGATAGAGATTTGAATTTACAAAATGCTAATTAGGTGACGTCAAATGCAGACTTTACCATTATTTCTACTTCAATTTACAATACGCAGTTCACAGCTTAAGGATAATCAATTTAAGAAATACTAATAAAAACTGTTTATAGTCAATTGATTTGTAAAAAAAATATTACTTGGAGGTGGAAACAAGTAGTTGTATAATAAACGAGTCTGCATTTGACGTCATCTAATTAGCATTTAGTAAATTCAAATCTCTATAACTCACTAACGCGACGTTAAAAACAAGAAATATTTCACTATTCGACTTACTCTCTCTCTCTCTCTCTCTCTCTCTCTCTCTTAGAGGCAACGAATGAATGGTATTTCAACGTTGACCAAGGGAACATAAACTTGGTTGTATTTCTTGATCTGGCTAAGGCCTTTGATACTGTATCCCATGATATTCTCTTACAAAAACTAGAATTATATGGTATAAGTGGACTGACCCTGAACTGGATCAAATCTTACCTGAGTAATAGGAAACAATTATGCGTGGTTGAAGGAAGCGCTTCACAACCGCGAACAATCACCTGTGGTGTTCCACAGGGATCGATTCTCGGACCACTACTCTTTCTTATTTACATAAATGATCTTCCCGCGTGCCTTAAGTTCTCGACTGCACGAATGTTTGCAGACGATACTAGCATTACAACGTCTTGTAGATCAATAAAGTGTCTTCATAGTGACGTTAACCACGATTTGAATAACATTCAAAATTGGTTACTAGCTAACCAACTTAGTTTGAATGTTCTCAAAACAGAGTATCTGTATTGTGCCTCTGATTTCAATCTAGCTAACATTGAAGCCAGTAGTACCAATATTAACATTGGTGGCCAGCCAATATACAGGGTTCAGACCACAAAATCCCTTGGGGTAATGATTGATCAACGTTTAGTTTGGGATGAACATGTCGACAGCCTATGTAAACGCGTCTCATCTGTGGACTAGCCGCTTTAAAACAAGCTCGTCGGTATGTTCCCCAAACCACTCTCATAACTATATACAAGTCACTCATTAAACCCCTTTTTGACTACTGTGATGTAGTTTGGGGCAATTTAAATAAAACACTGACCTCAAGACTACAAAAACTACAAAACCGAGCGGCCAGAATTATAACCCGTAAGGGTTATGATGTTAGATCAACCAATATTCGAAAAGAATTAGGATGGGATGATCTGGAGACTATTAGAAGAAAGCATATAGCGATCCTGATGTATAAAATTATGAATAGAAGAGCCCCAGGTTATCTCATTGATCTTTTCGAAAAGAGTTATAGTGTTTATAAACTTCGTGAGAGCGGAAGTCGATTACTCCTACCTAAATATAATACTGAATTTGCAAAAGGTAGTAGTTTTTCTTTTGTTGGAGCAAAAATATGGAATTCTATTCCATTTAACATCAGATCTACAAATTCTCTCTCCGCTTTTAAAACACAGATTAACAATCTCGCTGTCTTCTAGTTAGTGTAATATAGTTACTGATCATTATTGTATAATTGGAATAGTAAATTTTTTAGTACACGGCTTTTCTGTAAAGCAGTTAATTCAGTTACTGATGTAAACACCGTGTTTAAATAAAGTTTATTCATTCATTCATTCATTCATTCATTCACTCATTCATTCATTCATTCATTCATTCATTCATTCATTCATTCATTCATTCATTCATTCATTCATTCTCTCTCTATCTCTCTAATATCATTGCAAACGATTTTAGACTAAAGTCAGCTTTTGCTATGGGCCAGATGCCAGTACCTTTCAAATGGAAGGGGCTGATAACGATCTGCCTTTTAATTGCTATATATCTCATTTGGCAATGTAAACTGAATCAAAGCCTCCCACTGACAAACAGCTTTTTTAACCCTGAAGCAAAAATAAACAAGAGGCTTCAAGCAGCCTATACTCATGCGCATACGTAATAAAGTTTTATTTTATTTCATTCAATCATTGTTCCTGCAAACCACGTTGTTTACTATTGAATGTTTTGTAAACGAAGGGTGTACCAAAATGAAACCACTGATTCTTCTGAGTCTTATATATACCTAACGTGAACATCAGTAATGTTAGTAGGTTTGTAGGAGACGCTGTCGTGACACTTCAGTAACGCTGTTTTACCGGAAGTGAGAGTAGCCGGAAGTCACTAAACAGGAAGTGTAAATGGCAAAGCTATGAACCGGAAGTGCACAATTTAAAATATGCGTGCATAAATTTGCATGAAAAATTGTGACACAAAAATAATAATAATAATAATAATAATAATAATAAAAAGAAAAAGAAAAAGAAAAAAAAAGAAAAACGAAGGGCATTTTTAACTCATTGCGCTTTGCGCATGAGTAATAAATAGACTGAAAAAAAAAAATAGCCTTGCCCCCTCCGCTAATGTCCGCAGCATTTATAGTGAAAGAGTTTCTCTCTGTTCGCGTCATGTCAAAAACAAAAAAGCTAACAACGTAAGGCTTTCTTTTTGTTTCTGTTTTCTTTTATTTCTATTCTTTTCTACCCATGTAGGTACTGCTATTCTTTTAGATCACTTCTTGTCAGTATAGTTCTACAAAATAATTTTTGTCTATGGCTGAAACTTTATTTAAAAATGTCACCTTTTTTTGGTTACTTTGTATTGTAATGCAAATAATAATAATAATAATAATAATAATAGTAATAATAATGAAAAAAAAGCTCATAATGTCAAAGGGCAGTTTTCCTGTCACATTGTTTTATTTTCCTTTTCTGTTTCTGTTTAATAAAACCCTTTTGGTTGACTTTATACGGTACTTTTAAAACTAAAGAATTTTAAGATGTATGAATTTACCTTGGTTGTCCCTTTCGTACACGGCCATTGTTCCCTTGTCCGCGAAGCCGGTAGTTCTTCCCATTCCATTGGTTTTGCAGTCTCCTGTTGCTTTTGCCGCTCCGTAGTCGTCGTATGTACTGTCATCATTTACGCCAGTCCAGCATCTCATGTCGTCTAAACCAAACGCTATGGTTCCTTCTAGGAGGGCCTTGTTTACGCATTTGTCATATCTCGTATTTATACTGCCGTATTGTGTGAGGCCATCTAGCAGAACATCACCCAAAGCTCTTCCATAGTTAAAGTAACATCCAACTTGCTTCCAAGCTGTTTTTCAATATATAACCAAATTTATCCATTTAGCTAACGGGGTCAAACCTTTAGCCAGCTAATGAGTGAGCTATTTGAGAGGCGGATAATAGGAGACGGCTCTACCCTGCTGTAAATTGACTAATACATACTATACCCATCCCGTTACATAATTGTTTTATTATGCATATTCCTGAGCTGCACTTGTAAAGACAAGAGCGCGCACAAAAAAGTGATCAATGCACAGCAGTCAACTTGTAAGTAAACAACTTACGTCACTTCTGCATGCATAAAACTATTGTCTGTAGGTATGACGTCACTTCTACATATATAAAATTCATTGTCTGTAGGTATGACGTAACAGAAACAGCAAGCAATAATTAGCTGCGTGCTTATAGCCAATCAAAATCGAGCTAGTGACACCAATGTATAATAATAAACTTTATTAGCCGAAGCCTGGCTTCTGTTACAGTATCGTATTCAGGTGGAAAATCAGTTTTGTTTTCTCATATCCAACGAGATAGCTACAGGTAACAGTACGGTAACTATTTGTCGCCAAAAGTTTGCCAACATGTTTGCCAACTGTTGTTGTGCCCGGGCCGGGCCGGGGGGGTACTCCCTTATATGACCTATACTGGGACGTGCCGCAGGAAGGATATGGTTTTTGGCATTTTTGTCCTGAACAGGGTATATAATTTAACTTGAGTCTGTCCTAAACAGAGTATAGTTTCAGTTAACTTAGCGCTTGTGGTGACTTCCCTTCATGCGAAGGCGAAGTCGATTTCTTTTCAAAGGATCCGTCTACCATTTTTTTAAAGCTCACATCAATAACCACGCACCAGCTGTGTCCTAGACAGGGTCCTAAAATAGAGAGTATTTTCGTTTATTTTTGTCCTAAACAGGATCAGAGTCTCAGACCCTCAGCGGCACCCCTATACCCAAATATTGGTCAAGTCCCCCCCCCCCCCGGTTGTTGTGTCTTTCACACACGCCAACTTGAGTTTGGCAACACGAGTTTGCCAACTGTTGTTGTGTCTTTCCAAAATATACACACGCCAACTTAAATTTGCCAACAGGAGTTCGCCAACTTTAGTGCGTTTCGATGCGTTTGTCGTGTGAAGGCCGCTTAATGTTTGCTATATTGGAAAAAACTAGCCGACACCTATCCACGGGGGTATTTTAGAGGGATAGAGCTTCCACATTTTCATACACATTGAAAAATCAGAAGAATTTCACATATTGCGTTTCGCAGATTGCATGTTTTAAAATCATGTGACCATGCTACCGCTAAATACCGCCGGGTGAAGATAAAGGAATCCCTGCATATTCACTAACAAAACATTTTGTTCAGCAAATTACTTTACCATGACAATTTATATTTCAATTCATATGGTGCCACGTTTGTTACAATACTCCTTTTTGTTCTCGATCTTTCATTGTTAGTTTTAGTTTTTTTTCATTACTTTAATATTTGCACTTGTACAGGTCTACTATAAGTCTGCAACTGATGTTGCTTACTAAACATATCATCAAAAATCAAGTCGAATGTTATCGTTTTTCTAATATTTTAATTTAGTTAGTCTGCTTGTATTCAGTCCTTTTGTAAATACCTTACAGTGTTTTTAAAAAATAGATACATTGTGTGTCTTTTTCTTGAATTAGGTCAAATTTAATGTCGACACAAATAAAATAGAATGTGAAACAATATCACAAGAAGCGATACTTAAGGGCACCAACCTTCACACGGAGTCATCTGGCAACCTGCGGTCTCCTTGCCGTCTCCGCTACAGAACTTGCCTCCGTCTGCTGGAGGGGGATTGGTACAGGTTCTGGAACGTTGTTGGATGCCGTTTCCGCATGTAACACTACAGTCGCCCCACTGTCCCCAACTACTCCATCCTCCGTTAACTACACAACCAAACGTATAAGCAAATGTCACTTGAATGAGTCACACAAAGGTGGCAATACTACACTATAAAAGAAGGAAGAGGGATAGAAGAAGTGCACGAGAAAAGAAGAAGAAGAAGAAGAAGAAGAAGAAGAAGATGAAGAAGAAGAATATTCGACTATCAAAAGACGGTATGTTGTTGGCGATGGTGATATTGGTAAATGGTCATGGTGTCTGTTGGTAAATGGGGATGCTGATATTGACGAATGGTGATAGTGATATTGGTAAATGGTGATAGTGATATTGGTAAATGGTGATAGTGATATTGGTAAATGGTAGTGGCAAAAGATGGTGGTGGTATGGATGGAGTGGGTAGAAAATGTGGAAAATATTTTTCACGATCCACCAACGAACTTGGATCATACTTCTCGTACATCTTACATTTCATACCCTGGGTGTCTGAGGTTTTTCTTGCGCGATTTCCGGTGTCGGTTATGTCTCTATTGTGACCCGCGAAAACCCTCTGGAGCAGAGCGCTATTGCTTTGATAGCGCCGAAATCGATCTCGTTCAGAATTTGGACGAGACAGCCGATTGGCTCCTAACGATCTCCCATGGGCTTTCTAATGCAACCGACTCCGTGATTGGTTTACAAGAATAGAGTACACTGCGGGAAAGAAGCCTGTGAAATGTGAACATGCCAAAAAATTGCCTCCTGAAAGGAGACATTTGCTCTGGGCATGCGCGTTACTAAAATGAACTATTGCCCATGCACAGTTGAGCTCGAACGACCTGGGAACTAGTTCGGGCAAGTCACCAAGATACAGACTAATAGGAGTCAAAATGGGCTCAGTCGAAGCATATTGCAATGAAAAAATACCAAAATGACGTTTTTTTTTCGCTCCAACTAAATCATATTTCCCACCAAAATGTTCACTACATCCAAGTCTCTTCGATTCAAAACCGAGTGTGGATGTTGACATTACGCTTATTAAAATGAGTTATACCGCTAAAAGCGATGACCGCGCGGTTGAACTCCACACAAGCCTTTACGTGACATTGGTCACTTCAAGGTCAAAATGACGGGACTTTTTTTTTAAGTTATTAAAATATTTTAACGTTTCCAGATAGAATAATAACAAAATTACTGGAATCCGAGTGTGGATTTCCGAAAAGTAATTTATAAATGGGCGAAATTTTGATTGCGTTTTCGCTGTGATTTTAAGGGTCAAATCGGGGGTCTGGGGACGAGTTAAAAAATTAGAGGCAAATATCACCCAATTTTTTGCCATGTATATTATTTCTGTGTGATGAGGTGTTGAAATGCCGAATTTTGAGGTTGAAGGTTGTTCTTCAGATACTGAAAGATTTGAGAAGGCTCTAGAGGAAGCCATAACAAAGGTTCTTGAAACCTTCGACGTTGTCGATACGTTACGCGCCGAGCAAACGGATGGCATTTGCAATTTTATACGCTGCAAGGATGTTTTGGCAAATCCTTGCTGTTCCAACTAGTTCCTGGCATTTGCAAGGAACTTCACAATATGGGTAACAGTCATTACCCGAAAAAACCGATAGTGATTGTTGTTTCTCCACTGAATGCCCTCATTGAATGCCATATGAAGGAGCTAAAGCAACGAGGTATTTCGTGATAGATATGAACTGTGTAGCGCCAATCGTATAAAATAAATATGTTTAAAAAAATATTATTAAAGCCATTTTGAAACTAAAAGTTCAGACGTTTCAGGACTTCTGTCCCTTCCTCAGTGAATAGCCGTTAACTGAAAACGCGCGTGAGCTATTTAAATGTTCCAAATGCCACCATGTCGCAACATTGTAGTGCGCACGGATGAAGTCTAAATAAAACTAAAGTCAATGTTCATGCCGTGTGATTGAAAGGTTTGGAATTTGAAAATTAGTCGACCCTCCGCGCTGCGTCTCTCCGTAGTACTTTTCAAACCATTCCTAATCACGGACACCATCATGTCTTCTGTTGTGTGTCCGGGAGAGGATGCAACACAGAGTACGTATACGACAGGTAATGATGTAGACGAGGTTACTGGTCGTACATGTGAACTTCTGTCGAATTGTAAGCGGTCCACCATGAGTGTTCTAGGTACTTGGTGTATCCCTGATCATAAATGCATAGTACCTCATGTATCCCTTATTGTAATGTATTTAGATATATTGCAGTGTAATTTAGGATCGGATTACAGTATCTAGGGTTAAAGCACTGATTTTAGTATTTAGGGTTAAGCACTGATTCCAGTATTTCCAGTGTATCGAAAGGGTTAGTTCTTATATATGGTCTGGGCTAGCAGTATATTTAACACGGCCTCGTCGGCTAAGAATTAGGCGATATCACGCAAGCTTGAGCGCTATAATAGTTAAATATCCCAAAAATTACAGTTTTCGGCAGCTAGTCCTCGTTGGTGTAGTGGCTAGTGTGCATGCAGCTAGTGTGCATGCAGCAGGTTTTCAAAGTACCACGGAGAGACGCAGCGCGGAGGGTCGACTAATTTTCAAATTCCAAACACTTTAACCACGAGGCATGAACATTGACTTTAGTCGCATTGACATTGCATTATTGAACATTGACAAAGTCGCATCGTATTTTTCAATTCGGCGGTAGCACTTTTTGCATAACACATGCGGCCCGACATGTCTTCTTGGGCGTCGAAAATCACCGAAATAGATGGTTTTCACTAACGTGACCTTCAGTCCTGTGGGACTCAAATGACAAAGGCCATGTTGGTGCACATAACAAAAGACGTTCATTAAAATTCTTTTGTAGGTGTACACCAACATGGCCACCGTGATGTAACGTAAAAACCACCTATACGTCCGAAAATGTTCCGTTTTTTTGCGTTTTCGTTAATTAGGCTGTAGAAGACACCACTGGACATAACATCCACTTCACATAAGCGGCAGGGCAGCGAAGACTTTGAGTTTGGAACTGTTTGCACGGGAGTTGTTTTAACTCCCGCGAAAGCCATAAACAAACCCCGTCATTTGGCAGGCCATTTGACACCTTGCAATTAGCTCCTGTCAAAAAAGCTGTCATATCTTCACGTGCCAGTACATGCCAGCGCATGTGAACACAGTAGGAGATCTTCGCTGTGATTGGTTTAGATATAATTAGATGAAAACGATCAAAGTTCACCGAGAACGGTAAATCAAACCGCTTTGGGCCAGAGGTTTTCTCGCGGCTTCGCAACTCGTTGATCGGCCTTCGGCCGGCAAGTAACGAAGCTCGCCGCGAGAATACCTCTGGTACCCAGGGTAACATTTCACGACCCTATTATGAAACGTTTGTGGTTCGGAAGGAGGAGAATGAGGAGAAAAATTATTTGAAGAAGAATAGCAGCAACCAGAAAAATATATTTCAGGGTAAGGGAGGGTCTGTGGGGCCACACACTGGTGTGAGCTGCAGCTGCTAGTTAAGATTACCTACCAGGGCATGGGTCATTATTACACGCCTGCGTTTCTTTGTCGGCTCCTGAGCATTGGGCTCCTCCATTTGACGGAGGAGGATTGGTACAAGTCCTTGTGCGCTCTTGTTCTCCAGCACCGCAAGTAGTACTGCATTGTCCCCAGTCTCCCCAGTTGCTCCATCCACCATCCACTACATAAATAGGAAGGGAGAAAATGAAGGAGATAAGTCAACTGTGAACATATGTTGATGCTGTTGTTGGTTGTGATATTGGTAAATGGTGATGGTAAAGAATCATGATGATAGTGTAGACGGAGTAAGGGACTGTGCAATAGTTATCAGGAGGGGGATTGGAAAACCAGAGGGGAGGGAGGTGCATAAAGTAAAATCAAAGCAAGGATGGGGGGCTCAAAGTAAAATAAGTCACTCAAAAGAAGGGGGGCTTATCATTTTATTTCAAGTGTTTATAGTTCTCACTAGAAGGCATGATGATCTGTTCTGTGGCTGAACTGCAATTTAATCTGTTGCAATACGATTATCTATTCTTCTCTATCTCTATAATATAGAGACGAATATTGTGATAAAGCGTTTCTGGCTTTTTAAATTTGAACTGTCCACAACATTTGAACAGTCGAATATAGTTATACACCAGTGCAAATATTTTGTCCTGGTGAAAGTATTTTGCTCCAGTTCAAACATTTTGCACTGGTTCAAAATAAATTTGAACCAGTGCAGACAAAACTGCACCAAAATCATAGTTTCACTACAACATAGATAATCATATTGTTACAGATTGAAGATGTACCTCATCCAGCATGGTCTTAAGGTGGTCAGACACGAGGGGTCATGTAAAGTGGCACTGGTTGCACGAGTTCTCCAGTACGCTAGCTCGTAGTGATCATTCTTGCATCCCACGAGAAACCCAAGAGAACGTTAACGAAGAAATGAGTTCCAGTGCAAGCAGCTCGGATTAGTTGCAATCAAGTGATTCAGAAGTGGGATCGGATGGCTTTGTTGAACACTGCTTCGAGGTCATGTTTGTTCTAGATGCGGATATTCAACATGAAACATGTAGTATTGCTGTATATCCACGTCTGGAACAAACATTACCTTGTAGCAATAACAGGTGGGTGTATATTAAGAAAATACTGGGTATTTGTATATAAAAGGTGTGTGAAGGGGGGCGGGGGGTCATACAAAATTTCTGACTGATCAGAGATTGGGGGGGGGGGGGACAATTAAATTCACTCTTTTAGAAGGGGGGAGGGGTATTACCTAATATTTTCCTACTTGAAGCCCATTTTCCAACCCCCCCCCCCCCCCCCCTTCCCCCCCTCCTGATAATTATTGCACAGTCCCTGAGAGAAGGAATGGAAAAATATTTTGCACGATCCACCAACGACCTTGGATCATACTAACCCACATCAATACGTCCGAAAATGTTCCGTTTTTTTGGTTTTCGTTAATTAGGCTGTGGTAGCCACCACTGGAAATGACATTCACATCGCATAAACGGCACGACAGCGAAAACTTTGAGTTTGGAACCGTTTTCACGGGAGATGTTTTAACTCCCGCGAAAGTCATAATCAAACCCCGTCATTTGACAGGCCATTTGACACCTTGCAATTAGCTCCTGTCAAAGTTGTCATATCTTTACGTGCCATAACGTGCCAGCGCATGCGAACGCAGTAGGAGATCTTCGCTGTGATTGGTTTAGATATAATTAGATGAAAACGATCAAAGTTTACCGAGAACGGTAAATCAAACCGCTTTGGGCCAGACGTTTTCTCGCGGCTTCGCCCCTAGGTACTTGGTGTATCCCTGATCATAATGTATAGTACCCCATGTATCCCTTATTATAATGTATTTAGATATATTGCACTGTAATTTAGGGTCGGATTACAGTATCTAGGGTTAAAGCACTGATTTTAGTATATAGGGTCAAGCACTGATTCCAGTATTTCCAGTGTATCGAAAAGGTTAGTTCTTATACATAAAAATTACAGTTTCCAGCAGCTAGTCCTCGGTGGTTGGTGGGTAGTGTGCATGCAGCAGATCATATGGCCCGGGTTCGATTCCATATTCTACTGTTTTTTTTATCTTTATTTGTACTGAAATAAAAACGAAGAGCTTAAATACAAAATAATAAGGGATGCACCAAGTACATACCGCTTCGCCATTCGTTGATCGGCCTTCGGCCGGCAAGTAACGAAGCTCGCCGCGAGAATACCTCTGGTACCCAGGGTAACATTTCACGATAAATAATGGAAAATGTTAATTTAGAAAAGTGCCGAAAATTTAAAAGTTTACAGACATTTCGGACTTAGCCCTTCTTCAGTGAAATGTCAATTTTAAACGGTTGACGGTTCTGTTCTTGTATAACACGCCATTTAAACAGTGCGCGCGCCTTGGGAACGCTTTGGCGAACACTTCCGTAGCATTGAAAAAAACCTGCCTGGTTTCCCCGTCGCACAACACTTCAATGCAAGCGGCCACTCTCTGCATGACGCTGAAGTGCAAGCAAGCAAAGAAAGAGACATGAGATGCGGCTAATTTTCAAGCTTGGTACGAGTCAGCCGCGTGGCCTCAATACTGACTTCCGGTTTATTTAAGGCGCGCGCACTGTTTAAATGGCGTGTTATACAAGAACAGAACCGTCAACCGTTTAAAATTGACATTTCACTGAAGAAGGGCTAAGCCCGAAACGTCTGTAAACTTTTAAATTCTCGGCACTTTTCTAAATTAACATTTTCCATTATTTATTGTGTTACAAGTGCCACGCAGTTTTTTGAACTTTTTTGTTCAAACATTTTTAACATTTCACGACCCTATTGTGAAACTTTTGTGGTTGGGAAGGAGGAGAATGAGGAGAAAAATTATTTGAAGAAGAATAGCAGCAACAAGAAAAATATATTTCAGGGTAAGGGAGGGTCTGTGGGGCCACACACCGCTGTGAGCTGTAGCTGCTAGTTAAGTTTACCTACCAGGGCATTGGCCGTTATTACACGCCTGCGTTTCTTTGTCGGCTCCTGAGCATTGGGCTCCCCCATTAGACGGAGGAGGATTGGTACAAGTCCTTGTGCGCTCTTGTTCTCCAGCACCGCAAGTAGTACTGCATTGTCCCCAGTCTCCCCAGTTGCTCCATCCACCATCCACTACATAAAATGAAGGAGATAAGTCAACTGTGAACATATGTTGATGCTGTTGTTGGTGGTGATATTGGTAAATGGTGATTGTAAAGAATCATGATGATAGTGTAGACGGAGTGAGAGAAGGAATGGAAAAAATATTTTGCACGATCCACCAACGACCTTGGATCATACTTAACCCACATCTTTTTACGACCTTACTTTAAAAAACGTTTCCCTGTGGCGTCTTGTCTAAATATAATAATTATATAAAGCACGTTTTCAGTTATAAAATGCTTGTTACATTAAAAGAGCAAAGTGACGCATTTTTACTATCACTTTGATAAGGGTATGTTTTTGAATACGTTTTTAACTAGGGTTTTATTAGAATGAGATTTTAACTAGAGTTTTATTTAGAATAAGGACTTCAATTTTTATAAATTTTTAATGTTTTTCTTAGTTTTTAATGTTTATCTTAGATGAATTACAGTCCGTACTGCGCAATCTCAGCTCGGTAATGTTTGTGAGACTCACAAACAAAGAACGTTTACTAGCGAAAATGAAAATTACGGGACAAACATATCTTTTCCTTCATTATTAACGTCAGATGTCCTTGCCAAACAATAATAACAAGTAAAAGAACTCCAAAGTTTTCCTAAACCGACGTTTCAGCTCATCGAAAATTCGTAAACGCAACGGCCGTAATTGCGGACTGACGGTTTGCTCCTATTTACTCCATGTATGCTATTGCCGAAGTGTAACATATCAACAAACCCAAAACAAAAAATGAAAACAAACCCCGAGATTGCGCAATACGGACTGTAATTCAGCTTTAATTAGTGTCACCAATTAGTGCGAGAAACGCTATAACGATTGACACTTAAATAAAGTTTACTACTACTACTACTACTACTACTACTACTAGAAGAAGAAACATATTTGTATATTAATGAGAACCTGAAAATAATGCTCAAAGTTTGTAAGCAAGTACCTTATTATTAGTGCACTAAAACTGCAAATTTGTGTCTTTGCTGCCAATGGCCGGGATTAAAATGGAAATTTGAAAAAAATATATGCCTTTATGCCGAAATGGCAGCTATATTGATGATGCCCCGTTTTATTACCCCCTTTTTGTAACCCTTTTATTGCCACGAGTAGTCAAACTTTAAGCCAAACACAACATTCATTTACAGACTTAAGAATTTCATCTACGGACTTACGAATTCTCCCTTATTAATATGCCTTCGTCATAACAGTAGTATTAGTTTATAGCCATGTAATTTCATCGAGGAAGCCTAATACTTATAAGCCTCTTCTTTTTTTTTAATTTAATTTTTTTTGGGGGGGGGGGGGGGGTGGGGCTTTCTAGCCACTTAATTTACCTTATATTTATGTATTACCGGGTGTATTATGCTAACTGAAATGGCGAACTGAAAATAAATAAATAAATAAATAAATAAACCGCATAGCACAACTTTAGAATATCCCATCTCTAAGATTCATCCTTCCAAAGAACAATTAATTACCGGACAGTTAATCTCTGCAAAAAAGTTAAGGCAGGTGAAATTGTTTGTTTCTTTTGCACAGGTCAATGTTATCCGAAAGCTTTTACGTGAACATAGAAGTAGCATTGAAGACAGACCTTTGTAGGTAATAATTTATTAAAGAATTGTATTGTTATTATTACAAGAAAAATAGCAGCAACAAGGAAAGATATTTCAGTGCAAGGGAGGGTCTGTGACGCCACACACTTTGTGAGCTGTAGTTTCCAGTTAAGTTTACCTACCAGGGCATTGGCCGTTATTACACGCCTGCGTTTCTTTGTCGGCTCCTGAGCATTGGGCTCCTCCATTAGACGGAGGAGGATTGGTACAGGTCCGTGTGCGCTCTTGTACTCCATCACCGCAAGTAGTACTGCATTGTCCCCAGTCTCCCCAGATGCTCCATTCACCATCTTCAGGAACTGTAATAGAAGTGTGTTCAAATCATTCCTTTTGTGTAATCCAAAAAATTGCTTGGAAACATGATTGTAAAGTCCACTAAAAATACGAAAAATACCTATATACATTGCTTAGGAAAGAAATCATGAAACTTTAATTAACTCACTTAGACAACATATTTATAAGCGAATGAAAGAAGAGCATTTCCTCTGGATTTCCAAACACCGAGAGGAGGGTTGAAAAACGAGGTGCTGCTGAGTTTTTTTTTAACCGAATTCGAAGTGTTTGGATACCTGATGAAACACTGACTCTTTTGAGTGTCTGATACAGCTTCTCAAACTGACCTTCAAATACATTGAAAACGAAGGAATAAAATCGCCAACATGAAAATTGAGATCGAGTTTTCAAGCGAGCATCACGCTTATATGATTGTCTTTGTTCAAACTTCATGAACTGTTAATGATATTGAGAAGTGAAGCAAAAACGTGAATGGCGAACAATAAAATTACCTGTTTTCACATGTATGCTGCAGCATTTTAACCATTCCAAGCATTCAAATTTATCGCAACTGCCTCTATAGATACCAGCCACGTAATAGCCTTCCCGTGTGCATTCCTTCCAACCCGTTCCCCCTACTTTATCGTAACAGTCCTTGTAAGCATCATAATGATCCTCTGGACGGCAGCATTTCGCTTCTTCAATCAGATGTATCCAATTCTGTCCACTTAGTCTCATACTGTTCAAGTAATAGCCGTCAGGACAGAGCCCCCAGCGGTAATTGCTGAAAAGAGTAAATAATAATAATTAATAATAATAATCATTGCCGATTATACTGTGCTTTTTTTTTCGCCGGTAAAACAGCTATTGAATTAGAAACATCCCTGAACACTGATACAAACAAAATTTCTTCTTGGATGCAAGAGAACAAGCTATTTCTTAACATGAGTAAGACTGAATACATGTACGTCATTTATGGCTCACACCCACGGTTGACGAAGGAGGAGAGCGTAAGACTGTCTTGTAACGGATCACCGTTAACAAAATCTGACTCTTATTAAATAAAACAATAAGTGCAAGACTTTAAGTCTACTCTAGCTAATGCAATAGATCAGCTAAAATAACTTGTAATGAATCGAATGATGAAACCTTAAAATGTTCTAAGATATGTTTTATAGTGTCCTCATTTTTATATTACGACAACATTCGCACAATAGACACACATTGGTGGCTATTAAATTCCAGTTACTCGACGTTTCTTACGACGAAAATTATAAAGTGAAATTTTAAGAAGCCTTTTAAATTTGCACATTGTATTGGATAGAATCTGCGAACAAGGTTGCATTTGCTACCGGCTCACCTATTCAATACTGAACCCCAGTCAACATGCCGGTGTCTCCCTTCCCTCCCCCGTCCCGCTCCCCCCGTACCCCCGAAACACACAAAAAATAATGAAAATTAACGTAAGCAAACAGGAATAAATCAACATTCTCGAGTCAAATAAATACTTACACTTGCCTGTGCTTTGAAGATAGTTATAAGGGCACACTAGTAAAAGATTTTACGGTTTTGCATAAATGATGCTAATTGTGCAAAGGTCTTCCTCACCCGTCTAACGCTGCTGCCCAGTCTGCATTTGTGCAGGTTGCAGTCTGATTGGTGTCGCCGAGCCCCACTACAGAACACTTTCCTTCCTCAATGCGATAATATCCGTTGTTGTCAGCTGGCACATTTATATAGAATCCCTTGAGGTACGTATTTTCCTGAGGGCATATAGACCAACCAATTGGGTACATGTCGAATGTGCCCAACCATAGCACATCTGTTGTAGCTGAAACAGAGTAATAGGTGAAGTCTTGTGAATATTTGTTATGATCTTCTCATAGAAGATACAAATACGAAAATGACTTTTTTAATTCTATAACTTCCAAGAGTGCCAAAAATCCTAAATTTCACTTTCTAAAATATTGAAAAACAAAGGGTATCACGCTAGATTACTGATGAAGAGGTTGAATGGTCACACCATAGATGACTCAAAAGTTTGAACTGCCCTACATGTCTACATACAAACATGAGCTTCATTGTCCATTCATCTTTAAAATTGGCTTGCTCTACGTCATTTTTGTCTCTTTTTTTTCATTCCTTTCTAAGCCGGTCGAAACTGTGATAACTGGACGGTCAGCATGCATGTATTACTCGGTGAGCTAGCCATTCCCGAAAAGTTACTGTTGATGTGTATTAAAAAAAGACTGAGTAATCTTTCACTTTTGAACATCATTAAGATAAAATCATTTTATTCTTGTCATTATTTAATTGCTTT
The DNA here is from genome assembly GCA_024195265.1 of Dendrophyllia cribrosa. Classification (NCBI taxonomy): domain Eukaryota; kingdom Metazoa; phylum Cnidaria; class Anthozoa; order Scleractinia; family Dendrophylliidae; genus Dendrophyllia; species Dendrophyllia cribrosa. The sequence continues at coordinate 18,986,788 of JAJLRJ010000005.1, forward strand.
TAAATATTTACACAATATGCATCATCTATCCATACAAATTTTAAAAATCAAGAGGATAAAGTGGGACTTACCGGTTTTCATATTGCAGCATCTTATCTTCGCTAAACAATCAAATGTATCGCAGCCCCCTCTGTAGATGCCAGCCATATAATATCCTGCTTGTTGGCATTTACTCCAGTCAACCCCCGAATCTTCATCATAACAGTCCTCATAAGAATTCGGGTGGTTCTGTGGTCGGCAACATGTTGCTTCTTCAATCAGATGTATATAATTCTGTCCACTGATTCTCATACCGTTTACGAAATAACCTTTAGGACAGACACCCCATTTGTAGTTGCTGAATGTATAAAGAAAGAAAATCTAACGCTCTTAATAAAAGCTTCTGCACGCTTTTGGACCCTCCCCTCTCCTAGGCGTTTGTTCCACCGACCCCTACCCCCCTGCGTCCATCTCCCCAACCTTCCCTCCCTCCAACGCTATCCCCATTGGTAAGGTAGGTGACCGCTACATATCGCAGGATGAATGTTCACAGCCGACCGAGCTCTTTTTCGTTTTTCGCTCTGCTGGCTGATATTTCTTTTCATCAAACATTTTGTTTTAACTGTTCCTGTGTGCTGTTAAATGAATGATTCCAAAATTTTCAAACAATTAGAATACCTTTTTTATTTCAATTGCGAGCAATATTTCATGTGGGGTTTATTACATTTGTGACTATATTCTCGTGACGTTCATTCAGATTTGTGACCAAATTGTTATAATAGTATGGTGACCTCTTATTGCATTTTAATTTGTTCTGTTACTACCTCTGGGCTCCAACAACATAGCTCTTTGATAACATGCTGCAATTGTGAATGAACTAAAATTTTAAACAGACAACCTTTAGTTTGCAACAGTGAAAATTTTTTTAACTTTGAAGGCGTAAGCAGTTGCATTTGCCTTACTCACCCATCTAGCGGTGCAGCCCAGTTTGCATTTGTGCAGATTGCAGGCTCATTAGTATAACCGACTCCACCTGTAGAGCACTTTCCTTCTTCAATGCGATATTTTCCGCTGCTGCTTGTTTGGTCACCAATATAGATTCCCTGGAGGTACGAATTGGTCTTCGGGCACATAGACCAACCAATAGGGTACATGTCGAATGTGCCCAACCAAACGACATTTGCAGTAGCTGAAACAAATTTTATTAAGGTGTCATTATAAACTTGCGGTTCTTCTCATACAAACTACTACAAATATAACATTACTTTTTTTTTTGTAGCTGTAACAAAGGTATTGAAGTAGGCTGGCGAAACTATAAGCTTTTCTGAAAATGTCATTGTTAAAAAAAACCCAAATCATTTTTTTAAGTGGACTTAAAAAGAATAACCGTTTGGATAACAGTACCCTCTATTAGAGTAAGTTTTCTCAGCTATGCTTTTTGTCGAACTGGGGAACATCTCGGGTACAATTTAATATTATTTCTTAGCAGAAAACATTAAGGAATTGTTGTGTTAATACAAAGTAAAGTAATAAAATAGAATTAATAGTCTTAAATTAAACTTCACATAAGTTGTGTAAATTAGCAATAATTATAAAAATGTAAATTTAAATAATATAACGACATACAAGTAACAGTGATAACTATCGCAATAGTACTGAATATTTAATAACAGCGACCAATATCTCTTTCAATACGTACAGTACTATGTTACCTCAAATAATCATATACTGATAAATGATCGTTTAAAACGTTCAGTTTTTATCCTTGGTCAATAAGCCTATGTCCGCGTTCTCGAAGGGCCATCTCTCTTGGTGCAAGGAATCGCCCAGGGCTTAATTATAGGATCATTATGATTAATTTGTTTGAAGAGTCGGTTGAGTTAATCCACGCTTCTTTGCGACTTTTACGGTATCCTGTAAGTAATTTTACCGTACTAAATATCAAATACACGAATGTCAATGGTATACTTACGGTTTTTCATCTTGCAGCATCTTATCTTTGATAAGCAATCAAATGTATCACAACCCCCTCTGTAGATGCCAGCAACATAATGGCCTGCTTGCTGGCATTCACTCCAGTCAACCCCCGCATCTTCATCGTAACAGCTTTCATAAGAATTCGGGTGGTTCTGTGGTCGGCAGCATGTTGCTTCTTCAATCAGATGTATATAATTCTGCCCACCTATTCTCATACCGTTTAAGTAATAACCGGTAGGACAGAGGCCCCAGCGGTTATTGCTGAAAAAAGAGTGAAGCAGATTTTGTAGATAACTGTATTATTCATGTACTTGTTTTGCCCCGCCCCGATTAGCGTTCCAGCTATTTGCAGGGCAAACAAATCATTCAACTCTTCCATTATTATACTAAGAATACATTGTTGTGATTGTTTGTTGTTGAATAAATTGTTGTTGTTGTTGTTGTTGTATTTCGTCAAAATGTGTCAACAGCATTCATAAAGGTCGCAGCAATTCATCAACATACAACGTTTAAAGTTCCGCTTGCGGAATGCAATTAAGCGTAAGTCAAACTGATCACCTACGCCTGGGTGAACGAAACTTTGTTGAAAAAATGGTGCTTGGCCCCCAAATAATACGATAGACATTTTTATGTTCACTGTAATTAAGAAGTAATAAATCAACATTTACCAGTCAAATTAATACTAATCGTGCGGGAAATGGGGATGGGGAAGGAAAATTGTGATTTCAAGATAGTCCCAAAGTCTTAATAGTGAAAGGCCTTATAATGTTACATAAATGATACTCAATGTTCTTTTAACTGGTACAAAGGTTGTAATCGCAATTGTCTTCATCACCCGTCCAACGTTGCACCCCAAGGAGTAGCGGTAGTTACATTTGTTAATCTTACCCGTCCAAAACGGAGCCCCAGTTTGCATTTGTGCAGATTGCAGGCTGATTGGTATAACCGACTCCACCTGCAGAACACTTTCCTTCTTCCATGCGATATTTACCGCTGCTGCTTGTTTGGTCACCTATATAGATTCCCTGGAGGTACGAATTGGTCTTCGAGCACATAGACCAACCAATAGGGTACATGTCGAATGTGCTCAACCAAACGACATTTGCAGTAGCTGAAACAAAAGGATTTTTAAAAGAGAATCGGTATCAGTATTCCATAGTAGTTTGCAACATCAAGCAGAGAGAACCACCAAATTAAATAATATCCACACTAACCATTTTCGTTTTCTGGAAGGGAGGACAAAGTCCGCCCTACCCCACCCTCTTGACTTAAAGAATATTAAAACCATGATAATTAAACTTGGCGGCAACGTGGGGATGGGAGAAAGGGTATAAGTATATTGTGTACAAATGTGAATGCCATTAGGTTAGTAACATGGTATTATGACATTAAATAAGGTAGAGAACTGATTGCCATCATTTTGGGTCTGCCAGTTTTTATATTTCCATGACGAAATGTGCCAAAATTGAATCAGAACTATTCGAAACCAATGGGAGTCTCCCGCCTAGTGCACTTTAACTGCTGATACGGGATGAAACTTATAAATAAATAATAAATAAAACACTTTATTTAAGTGTCATAGGTATTTAGCACGCGAGTACTAATTGGGGACACTTTCCAGATCTAACTGGAATTTAGAAGTGTTGGTTTTTGAGGAGAAGGGAAAACCGGAGTACTCGGAGAAAAACCTCTCGGAGCAAGTAGAGAACCAACAACAAACTCAACCCATAAATAAATAAATAAATTAATTAAACTTTTGTCTTTCTGAGTATCTTTGGGAAACGATGTTGGATGATGTCGATTACAGAGTGCTAACAATGACTCAGAGGCAAAATGTTAGGTTATATAAACTATTTGACTTATTGATAAAATATCACAATTAAACTGTTTAAAGCTTCTAAAGTTCTTTTTGGGAGCTTTAAAATTTTGAGTAACAGTAATTACGCGTTAGTTTTGTTCTTGCTGAGAGCTTTAATATATGTTATTACCGTTTTTCATCTTGCAGCATCTTAACTGGTTCAGGCAGTTAAATGTATTGCAGGTCCCTCTGTAGAAACCAGCCATGTAATAGCCTTCCTTCTTGCATTCACTCATCACATTTAGGTTTAACGAATCCGTCACATCCTCATCGTAACAGTCCTCGTAATCATTCGGATGATTCTGTGGACGGCAGCACCTTGCTTCTTCAATCAGGGATATGTAAGTCAGTCCACCTCTCCTCATACCGTTTACGTAATAACCCTGAGGACAGAGCGCCCAGCGGCTATTGCTGAAAAAAACATAAGGGGAAATACAATTGTGAAGATTAAAGAAGGGATGTAACATTTGGACAGAAAATGAAACAATTAAAAAGATTAACACAAACGGGACAACGAAAATGAATCATTGGAACAATGACAGGATTAACACTTTTTCACGAAATTAACGTTTTGTTATAATCTGTGAATGTCCAGAAAAACAAGAGCCAAATAAGTCTTGTCATAAACATTGCAATGCGGATTAGGAGATAAATTCCTAAATAACCTGTGGTGCTCACTCATAGGAGAGTGAAGCACTGAAATTTGATATCAACTGAGTCGAGATATTAATTGACCGCTGTGAACACATTCAAACACTGACCGACGTTTCATACGTTACCCCTTCGTCGGAGCGAATCAACGAGCAATGGCCGGTTGCATGTTGTATATAATGGGGCGAAAGAGCTAGGCAAGCGGCAGAAACATACATTAGTAAGTAAACAAGCCAAAATAATGAATGAATGAATGAATGAATGAATGAATAGCGTTCCTATATATTGTGGAGATTTGGATTGCCGATTTGACAGGCAAGGCATTTTGGACCACAAAATCTATTTAAATTTGTACAACTGATTTGTTTTCCTCAACAAAGGTTGCAATTGTTTATCTCACCTGTCTAACACTGAGCCCCAGTTTCCTTTTGTACAAGTTGAAGGCTCATTGGTAAAACCAACTCCACCGGCGGAGCACTTGCCTCCTTCAAGACGATAATAAACCGCGTTGCCGGTTTCCGATGGGTCATTTATGTACAATCCCTGAAGATATGTATTGTTTTCCGAACACTCAGACCAGCCAACCACGCTTAGGTCTCCCAACCATCCACCAATTACAGAGGCTGAAATAGACGTGTAGCAATAAACTGATAACAAGTTGTCTTTTTTACCATAAAGATGACAAAATACAGTTTTCACTGTTTTCAAATTGTGTCTTTTCAAAATAAAAAGTAGCTTTATAGGTTAAAGGTTTCTCGGCCAAATGACGTTTTCGATTCTACCGAAAGTTGATCCAATTCGATTTGAGTAACGTTTTTAGCATTATTCTATTCTGTTTAATTAATAAGGAATTGGTCATAGGTTCACTGAATGTTTAGTTCACGATTGGGAGATCAAAATTACCGTTTTTCATCTTGCAGCATCTTAACTGTTGTATGCATTCAAATTTGTCGCAGCCTCGTCCTCTGTAGATGCCAGCCATATAATATCCTGCTTGTTGGCATTCACTCCAGTTAATCCCTGCATCTTCATCGTAACAGTCCTCGTAAGCATCAGGGTGGTTCTGTGGTCGGCAGCATCTTGCTTCTTCAATCAGATGTATATAATTCTGTCCACCTATTCTCATACCGTTTAAGTAATAACCGTTAGGACAGAGGCCCCAGTTGTAATTGCTGAAAAAGAGTGAAAAAATGTCAACAGTTTTCATACTGTGACGGCATCAATTCATCAACATGCGGATTGCAACTAAACCTTATTAAAACTGATCACCTACGCCTCATACCTTTTAAAGTGATAGTATCACGAGGTTCCACGCGCGGCACTGTTCACTATTCTTGCACCGGAATTTTGGACATATCACTGTTAAAAGTGATTTTTTCTTTTTTTTTTGGCTATCAAAACGGATTTTTTGATTCAACAAATACCTCCACTTCTCGACGGCCTGAATTTGCGGAATCAAACTTGAAAAGCGGGCTGACGTTTTCAATTTTCGACCTCGTGATACTATCCCTTTAAGTAAGAGAGTTTAAATAGCGACAGAGTACTCAGCGATTACTGAATGCTGGAAGAAGAAAAGAGACAGAAGATGGACGACTTGCTTCGTAGGACGGTCACCCGATCTCCTTGTAAACAAGCCCTTGATTGCAATTGTTTTTTGGAGTGGTCGATTCTGCATGCCACTCTATCACCTGAGTGTAGAAGCTAGCCTTTTGTTTTGTAACTGAATCCAATCAGTTGGTTTCCTCTACAAGGTCGTAGGAAGGAACTGACCTTACTTCGCGAGAACTCAAAGCCTCTAAAACTATGTTACAGCGAATCTTGGACAATAATATGATGTGAATCATTGTTGTACTTGTTTTCTATGACGTTCTTAGCTTTGCAATAAAATTGCTTAATTAAGTGGCAAAAAAAAAATTGGTTGAGGTCAGAAATGAGGCCCGAATCACTTTAGTACGGTGGTTGTTTGTTTGTTTGTTTGTTTGATTTTTATTAAGTATAACACTAACTTTTTCTGAATTCGAACTTTCATTTCTCTTTGGCTATGAGCAAAACAGATCCTTTTGTGAACACTAACCTGTGCGCATCAGACGTCTATGTCCTGTCTTCACCCATGAAGCAAAGGAAATAGGAGACGTCTGCGCACAGGCTAGTGAACATGGGTCCCAGTACATGTTACTTTTGAAAAATCGTTTGCAAACAGAGAAACATCCATTAAGGGGAGATCATCGAGACAATAAGAAGTGTCCCCTTAACCCTTTAACTCCCAAGAGTGCCAAATATCAACATTCAAGAAACATCCCAAATTTCATTTTGTAAAATATTGAAAAACAAATGGTACCACGCAAAAGTACTGCTGAAGAGGTTTCATTTCAATGGTCACATCATAGGGATTCGTCCACAGACTCAAAAGTTAGAACTATATAACATGTCTCCATAGTTGACTATGGTAGTGAAAGGGTTAATAGAGGTGATAATTACAAAGATTATATGAGCGCTTTGCCGGCCGAGATCAGCAAAAGTGTCCCCTTAATGGAGGTGTCCCAAAGTAGAGGTTCCACTTATATAAAGATCTATTTGTTTTTCTTACGAGTCTAACGCGGAAGCCCAGTTTGCATCTGCGCAGGTTGCAGCCTGATTGGTATAAGCCATATCCGCAGCAGAACACTTCCCTTCTTCAATGCGATTATTACCATTACGGTCGGATAGATCATCTATATAGATTCCCTGGAGGTACGTATTGTTCTGAGGGCACATAGCCCAGCCAATGGGGTACATGTTTAGGGTACTCAAATACCCGTCATTTACGGTAGCTGAGAAAATAAAAATTAGAAAAAGGATAAAAACAAATATATTGTGGAGAACTGGTGGCTTTGTTTTCTGTTATTTTCAGGGCATGTTAAATTCACATTGAAAATTTAAGTAATGATGATCCGCATAAGAAGGATAGCGCTGAACGGCAATGGAATGTCAAACACGATGGAATTTCAAGATTTTTCATTGTTACAACTAGTGATCTCATTGGCCTAGACTCAAAAACCGCTAAAAAGTTAAGGTTCAAGGTGCATTTTGTCTAATTTTTTTAAGGTTTCAAGTAATTTGAGACCCAATCGCACAACATACAATTTTTAAAAGAAATTGTATTTGGGGAACTTCATCAAAGAAGCAAAATTATTAGCTATTGTCTTCTGCTATTCTGATTGGTTAAGCACGAACATTTCCTAAAATTTATTTGACGCAAATGGATTTTCTTTATTTTTATAATGAAATATAATTATTAACCATCAGTTCCTCGATCCTCTATTTTTTAAATCAAAGATATTCTATGTGGGAAAGAGCTAATGCGCAGAACAATGAAGTTTGCTATCGTTCTTATGTGGAACGATACTTAATAACTATTTGGAAAAGCATCAATTGCAAATTACACTTCACGAAGTTAACATCACTTCGGCGTTGTCTTTGAGTGTTGTTCCCTTGTGTTTGCGGCGTTATTATTCATTTGTTTTAAGCTTACAAGACACGAGTTATTTTTTCCAAGATAATTAGAGCACAATAAAATTACCAGTTTTCATCTTGCAACATCTTATCTTGTCCAAACAGTCAAATTTATCGCAGCTCCCTCTGTATATGCCTGCAATATAATAGCCTCCTTGTTTGCATTCACTCCAATTGATTCCCGCATCTTCATCGTAACAATCCTCATAAGAATTCGGGTGGTTTTGTGGCCGGCAGCATGTTGCTTCTTCAATCAGATGTATCCAATATGGTCCACCTATTCTCATACCGTTTATGAAATAACCATTAGGACAGACCGCCCAGCGGTTGTTACTGCATGCAGAGGAAAAAGGAATAGAAAGGCAATAATTTTTCAGAATGTCATGCCTAAAGAAAGTGTTTGTTGTTAATAAAAAACTGGAACTTATTGGGGGTGTTTCGAGTGTCCTTTGCAAGAAATAAACCCTTTGCATCATGGCTATTTCGGACACACATGGCAAAAATTCAAAAATCTCAGACGAAATTCAAGGTTAGAATTCTTTAATCTATTGTTTACGTTCAAAGTTGGAGACAATAAGATGTTTAGAGGGTGTGGTGTGTGTGTGTGTGTGTTGGGGGGGGGGGGGTCATTTGCACAGGTATTGTTTACGTTCAAAGTTGGAGACAATAAGATGTTTAGAGGGTGTGGTGTGTTTGTGTGTTGGGGGGGGGGGGGGGGGGGGTTCATTTGCACAGAACTGCTGGATTTTTTTTTATTTTTCATATGATCGTCTGTAATTTAATGAAGATCGGTCGCATTGTATGATGATTTATGGCTCATACACTCATCTTTTATTTCCCAAACCATGACTTCTTTCCGTTGCATTTGAAAAGACTACTTTTAAAAGCAATGAAATCAGTAAACGACCGGGTTATTTTTTAATTTTAGCGAGGCGACGCGTGTGAAGTTAGAACTATGAATTTAGGTCTTGTTTTGTTTACATATGATATTATTAATACGACTGAATTTGAGTACGTTTTATAAACATTACTCCAAAACTAACGAGAACACAAACAAAAAGTCAATCACAAATTGATATCAACATAAATTCCCATCGTAAAATCTTACTTATTTTACTGTAAAGTACCTCGGCTTGACTCGGCTGCTTGATAATTCTTTAAAACTTCGCTTCTTCGAAAGAAACAGCCTCGCATTGAGAAAAATGTATGAAGTTCCTCGAAGCAAGATTTCGTCGCTTAAGCTCTCCTTTATCTTCACAACAGCGGCTTCTGAGTATTCTTTAAGGCCTTCTCACGGCTTTCCATTTTGAATATTTTAATGTGTGTTATTACTCCGATAAGACAAAACTATGGTTTTGAAAACCAAGCACATGCCGAGCGCGGCAGCCATTTTTGTAGAATTTGTATGTAACCTGACGACCCGGTCAGTAATAATATATACGTGCATAAATTTGCATGCACAATTGTGACACCAAAAAAAACAAATGACGAAGAAAAACGAAGCCGGAACCTTACCCCATGGGCGCTATGCGCATGTGTAATTATCACGACGTAATTTCACGTCATACGATTCATACAATATACCCTCCAGGTTTCCTTGTCATAGCTTTAGTATTCTTGAAGATACAGAGGATGGTGCCATCTGCAGGCTGATTAGATACTGATAAAATTAAAACTGGTACACTACTATCATGACTGATACTGGTTTTTTTGTAACCACTTAAGAGATTGCAATTGAATTTGCTTTCCTTTACCCATCTAACGGTGAAGCCCAGTTTGACTTAACAATAGTGAATGCATTATTTTACTATAAAGGAGCAAGCAGGTACATTTATTAATCTTACCCGTCCAATATGGAGGCCCAGTTTGCATTTGTGCAGGTTGCAGGCTGATCCGTATAACCGACTATTCCTGGAGAGCACTTTCCTTCTTCAATACGATAATAATTGTTGTTGTCAGCTGGGATCATGATATCTAACGCCTGGAGGTATGAATTTGTCTTTGGGCACATAGCCCAGCCAATAGGGTACATGTTGAATGTGCCCAACCAAACGAAATTTGTAGAAGCTGTAAAAGAGATGTGTTGAAGAGAATTGGGAATTTTTCCTTTCATTTTGAAGGGATTTTAGGCTTATACCAGGCCTGCTGGATGGCAAATTAATTGATAAAAGACTGAAAATTAAATATAAACAGCCCTAGTAAAAAATATTATATACGCATGTTTGGATTAATTTAAATTTAGAATAAAATCCGAGGGTTAAAGTCATTAATTTGTCTAATTTTCGTTAGCTTGCGGATACATCTGCCTCTCGTCGCGTTGGCTTCTCATAGCGAGCGACTCTCGCGGATGACAACGGAAAACGCAGGCCCGCCGTATTCGCAGGCTAAGTTTGATTTTCCAGTTTGCCAATTTTGTAGATAACTCAGGCAAACTGGAAAAGAAAAAATTCGCTAAAATGGGGCTTTTGCAAAAGACCAAATAAAATTTCGCGACAAAGAAAAAAGGTAATCATAAAAGTACGTAAAATGTTGAAAGACGTTTCGACTTAAGAATTAGGTCTTCAGTTTAGAAGGAATGAGAAAGCATAACATTGAAAAGATCCAAAAATTATGCAAATGTGCTAGACGTGCGAGAAGACAACAGAATAAATTAATAAGGGGAAGCGTAAATGTCAGGAATGTCTACGTGATCATTCCTTGAGTTGGGGAATACCACGCTTCCAGAAATAGTCATATGTCGATGATCTTAATGTTTTCAAAATCGATGTTGTGATCGTGTTGATGTACATGTTGCGCGATCTTGGAATTAGAGTCAAAAGTGCGGACTGCTCTTCTTTGTTCCGAAATTCTAGTACTGACAGCTCTTCCAGTTTGTCCATTTGTAAACAACATCCCTTGTTTCTTGCGATGTGACTATGCCGGTGTCAAACATTTTACGTACTTTTATGAAACCATGAATCCTGGCTGAAACTTTGGTTTATTTCTGTCTTAAACTAAATAATAATAATATATATGTCTTACACAAAATATAGTAATTTTAAGAAACAGACTGGTTTGGACAGCTTGGTTTGAAGATTATAATATAATGCAGTTGAATTTTTAACAATGTATGCATCAAGTGTAACTTTGATGTGCAAGACATGTAGTTTTCCTTAACGTGATAAGACAATTATAAAAAAAAGTTACCAGGTTTCATCTTGCAGCACCTTAGCTTTTCAATGCATTCAAATTTATCGCAGCTCCCTCTGTATAAGCCAGCTATGTAATATCCTGCTTGTTTGCATTCTCTCCAATCCTCCAACGAATTCTTCACATCTTCATCGTAACAGTTCTCATAAGAATTTGGATGATTCTGTGGACGGCAGCATTGCGCTTCTTCAATCAGATGTATGTAAGTCAGTCCACCTGCTCTCATACCGTTTAAGTAATAACCGGTAGGACAGACTGCCCAACGATAATTGCTAAAAAGAGTAAAACATACGTGTTATTTCGAGGTATTCACTCGACTGTCCACTGTCCACTCCACTGTCCACTGTCCAGGTTACTACGAAAACATAGCTCTTCTACGAACACGAACACAAATTTAACGAAAAAATTCTATTTGAGTCGTTATTGTCCTAATTTGTGTTCAAAAATTCAAAACAGATTCCGAGGAGGAACTGGGAACTGAAAAGTATTTTAAAAATCCTTAAACTATTTAATTAATTAATTAATTAATCAAAGGCAAGTTTCGAACCCTAGGTCCCTCGTCTTCCGTCTCAGCACGAAAAAGGAAACCTTAAACCATATGACCATCCTGGAAAACATATCTGATTAAGGATCAAATTTTATTATTTTAAGGTAGATACGCATCAAAACGTGTGTCTCTGTTGAAGTTTTGGATCGATTTTAATGTTGCATTAAAGACTCCAAATGCGAAACATCTTTAAGCTTATCGTTGTTTATATTCGTTTACAACAAATTAGTTATTGTTATCGCTGGATTCACGTTGTTCTTGTTACGAAACGCATTCGTAACAACCGAGAGACAATTTTAAAAGATAAATCTTCGATTCGTCCAAATAATAGTGAACCAGTCAGTCGATATTTGTCAACGTCGCTTTAACAATTCGATGTCCATTTTTCGCAGCTAGTGTTCTTTGACTTATTAGCTTTCCATCGAACGAAAACCCAGCGTCAGGCCGCAATAGATCTTCACACTCGATCGTATCTACCCATGTTATTGGGCAAAAATGTACGCAATTTGTCCAAATAATTATGAACCACGGTCGATATTTGTCATCGTCGCTTAATTATTCGATGTACATTTTTCCGCAGCTTGTGTTCTTTGGCTTACAAGCTTTCCATTGAACGAAAACGGCCCCCGATAGATTTTCATGCTCGATCGCATCTACTCCATCAGTTATCACATCGGGCAAAAATGTACGCCTTTTAAAATAAAGGTTATCCATCCGTCCATCCATCCATCCTTTCTAGTACCCTCTAAAATGTGCCAAACATATGCGCATAAGACTCTTGGGACAAAACCAGTACTTAGTAGGGGAGGTAAGAGAAAAATGTTTAATCCAAGTTTAATGAATAAATTAATGAGAATCGAGTGTGTGAGTGAGTGAGTGCCATTCGACCGCCCCCGAAAGCCCATGGAGTGATTACGCCATCCAAGAGCTAAAAACTACGTTTGTTACTGCGCACCTATCCAACGATGAAGCCCAGTTTCCACTTGTGCAGATTGCAGGATGATAGGTATAACCGACTCCTCCTGCAGAGCACTTTCCTCCTTCAATGCGATAATTACCGCTGTTGTCAGATGGGATCTTTATCTCAAGTCCCTGGAGGTACGAGTTGGTTTTGGGGCAGACAGTCCATCCAACCGTGTCCACGCTGCCCATCCAAACTACATTTGCAGTGGCTGAAAAAGAGATGTTTTAGTGGACTGGTTAAGCTAGATGTTTTTTCTGCCCATTTTGTTACCTGGAAAAGAAAAGATAGAAAACTCTATTGGCTGCTACATCATAAGATGTACTGATCTCTGATTGTCTAGTCTTTTTCTCCAGATTATATAAACAAAGTTATGATTTCACTTTAAAATTTGCATTTCACATTGAACCCTTGCGTGTGTTCAAGCTATTCAGGTTCACTTTCGTTTTTGAATCGGGCCATGTTAATACGCTTGCACGTAGGTAACTGTACTTGTTAACATGAACTTATTCTTATGCGTCCCTATTCCACGTATTTCTCTATAACGCCAAACGTTAACCATTATATTAACGACAATAAAGTAACCTGGTCTCAGGTTACTTTAAATAACACTACTAGTGCTCTGCACCTAGAAATGAAGAATTTCTTTCTCAACGGATTATCAGGACGGAAATAAACTATAATTCCTAACTTAAACAAAATTTTATCTTCTTTCTTTCAATTTCTTTCCTTGAAAATCACTTATTATGAATTTTCCCATCAAGAACGTCACTTAAAATTTTCGCCTTACAAGAGCAGCATTTTATTCAGTTCCAGTAACTTTGTTTTAAGTATAGCATGGTTTGACAATCGCCATTACAGATCACATAGCTTCTTCAACCCTCGGACGCCTCCACTCCCCTCTAAACTGTCTTTTTTTGTTGCGGCTTTTTTGCAGATTTAGATTAATTTTGTACCAATAGGGCCGATGTTCTGGAAATCAAACCAATCCAAGATGGCAGATCCAAGATGGCGACGCCGCAAATAAATGACGTCACATGAAGTCATCATCAACATGACCACCTTACATTGTAGAGGACAGGATGGGCTTTTTCTATAGATAATATAGAGTTAAAGTATCACTGGTATCACAGTAAACAATCCAATGGGGTCCAGATCCCCTCCCCGTGTATCAAGGTGGGGGTATTAAGTAACAATGCGAGTAAGAAGTAGGCAATGCTCTGTTGTTCCGCGGCATTTCGCTTTCCCCACATACGATCGTTTAAGTTTTACTTCTGAGAATGCATCAACCTATGGACAACATGTTTTTTAAATAAAATGTACTGGAACTTTATTTTAAAGTGATGTTTTTTGTGCTACAAGATTTCATCCAATCGTGAAACTCCAAAACAATGGCCAAGAAAGGCTTCTAACTTTACATGTTTCCCACATAGAATTTTGGTTGCATTAAAGCTCAGAATAGTTTTCACTAAAAGGGAATCAATTAGTAAACCAGAGAGAAATAAATGCACTACCTGGTTAAGTTATGGTAGATTTTCACGTTTTAGCCAATGAGGTGGACGGTTTCAACAATATCACAATTAACACCTTTCTGCATTCCCTGCCGTTAGGTTGCCTACTTCTTACTAGGACCATTACTTAAATTGTACGTCCGAGGGTTAAATATTTACAAAAAGCAAAATAAATTCGCGTCAAGGAGTATAAAATTACCGGGTTTCATTTTGCAGCAATGAAACATGTCAATGCAGCTAAATTTATCGCAATCCGCTCTGTGGATCCCAGTCAAGTAATAGCCCGCCTGACTACATTCTCTCCATCCTTTCTGGTTCAAGGACATCATGGAGTCTTCATCGTAACATTCTTCGTAATCATTCGGATGGTTCTGTGGACGGCAGCAGTTCGCTTCTTCGATTTCATGTATCCAATTCAGTGCACTTGTTCGCCAGCCATTTAAAAAGTAACCGTTTGGACAGAGCCCCCAGCGGTTGTTGCTTAGAAAAGAAACATAAAGGTGAATCTTTCTTCAACAAAGGGATACGCTTTTTTAATAATAATCATATAAATAATAAAATTGGCCATTGTGATTGGTCGTCCAATTACAACGCTTTGAATAGCTAAAATTGGACGTCTACCTTGCGCGCGCGTTCTGGTGTTACTTTACTGATTTAAACTGATAGAAAATATGCATGACGAATTTTGTTATTGATGCGATTAATTAGTAATTTGACTTAGGGTCGTACAATTCAATGGTTATCGTGCTCATAATTCTAAGGCGTCCCATGTAACTCGCGCTATGCGCCAAGCCTATTTGAAATTACTCGCCCAATTACTCCCTGAATTGTACTCCACTCAGTCCGGTATTACCATTATGAATTGTCCCCCACTCAGTCTAATTACTATTATCAAGAGGTTAAACTAAAACTACAGGCCAAACTGGTCGGATAATTAATAGACAATGTCATTAAATGTTTTATTATGCATTTATGTTCGCTAATAATTTGGATGGTCAAGAGAACAACAAGCCTATTATTATTATAGTTTTATTATAGTTAATGCTTCATACACGAGAGAATGTGGCTGTAATTCTTACGTTTTTCCCGACAATTGGACCTCCAACCCTGGGAGGTGTATGGGGCATTAAGCACTTTTTGGCCAAAGACATAGCCTTTAAATATATACCTCTTCCGAGTAACAGAGCTTGCTAAATTGGATTATCGATTACATGGCGAATTTCAGCTCGGGCTGAAATTTCAGCCCGGTTATAGGCGGGCTGGAATTTTGTTGCGATTACATGGCTGACAACCCACGCCGCCATCTTGTTTAATTAAAAACAAATCATTGCGCATGCCCAAGTGTACTTTTCTACCCAGGTGACCTCGCTTTTCAGCCCGGGCTGAAATTTCATTCTGATTACATGAGGTTTGAAACTTCCTTCATGAAATCGCAAACGTCGTTTTAAGAAGATTTGTTCAAGAAACAGGCTGAAATCTCAGTCCGCCTAACCGGGCTGAAATTCGCCATGTAATCGGCCACTAAAGGCAATAAAATTGCATAGTTGTATAATTTCATTTATGCACTAATGAACTGTAATAGTTTAGTCCGCGGATGGACTCTCGTCTCGCGAGGAATTATGATCGATGAAACGCACGTTCTTAATAATTAGGCACTCAGTAATACGAAAATCTACAGGTTTCATTTGTTTGCCTTACCCATCCAACACTGAAGCCCAGTTTGCTTTTTTACAGGAAGCAGGCTGACTGGTATAGTTGCTAATTTCTGCTGCACAACACCTCCCATTTTCAATACGATAATTCTCGTTGCCTGACGGGTCATTTCCATAAAATCCACGGAGATACGTCTCAGTCTTAGCGCACTCGGACCACCCGACGTTTTCCATCCAGTTGACAACATCGCAGGTTAAGATGACATTAAACTGGAACGACAACAGAACGCTGACAACTTGAAAGGCGGAGAGAATCCGCATCATTAACTTTGCCTGTGTTATGTCAATGATACAGAGTTTAAGCAATCCTAGAGGAAACACACACTCTTTTTATTAATGTATTTTGGTACACAGTTATTGCTCCCAATCCTCGCCGTTGTACCCTAATTATAATGTTACAATATATAACTGTTGAACTCATGCGGAATATTCGTAGGACTTCTCACATATGATAGCCACTCTTCTCTTTGTGAGTTTTATTTTTTAAGCAGGACAATGTATGAAAATAACGCAATTTTAGTTGCAATTGGCGAAAAAGCTTTAAAGAGCCTAATAACTATAAACAGCTTTCAGTTTAATGCTGGCCGTAACACAACTATTATAATTAGTTGGGCCTAAAAAAAATCTCAATAAAATTGTACAAAAGCGAATAACATCGAATTGTATTACCAAATGAATAACCCAGCAGTGCTTAAAAACATGCAGAAGAATACTGCAAAGTGAGGAAAGCGACAACAGGGAACAAAAACGTAAGAGCACAGGTCTGAGTAAAATGGAAGGGGTGCCTGGAAAAAAGCCCTTAAGTGAATTCTGATAAACTGCTAGATTCTCATTCCAAATTGCCTTGTATTCCCTTGTGAAACACAGGGAGAATTTGTCAATGACATTACATCAAAAATCACTTAGGGCCCTTTTCCGCCTGAAGCAAAGGAAATAGAAGACGTCTGCGCGCAGGCTAACCGCGAGGAAGATGTAAAAAAAAAAACAGTTGAATTGTTGAAACATAACAGTGAACAAAATCAATGGATTTTTGTTCGTCACATCTCTGCTATAGTCTTCATTTCACTCAGTCACTTGTCAGCCGGAAGCTGTCGACAATTTTCTATATCTTTTTCTGCTATTGAAAAGCATAAACTAAGGTTTTTTTTATGCGCGCCTATATCAAACTGTTGTAAGATCAACCCTACACTGCGACCAATGACTTGCTTTAAATTCAATCCCTCCGAATACAATCGTGAGGAAGTGCCAGTTTCCCAGCCGAGAGAAACGCTGGGGGGGGGGGGGGGGGAGTGAGAAATCCTGCAGGATACTGACAAACATCTCGCGCTTTCCTGCTTCGGAAGACACACAAAACTGACCAAGATTAGGGTTGTGTTCTAAAATATGCTTTACACCGAACGTGATTAAAAATAGGTAACCCACGCATACATGTGTTAAACGCAAGGTAATGATCACTTGTTTGCTTTGGTTTTCGGAAATTGGTGAATTCAAACTTGCTTTTTTGCCCGTTACTCAGTAAAATAAACTTTCTAGGCACATAAATTATTTTCCCATTTGGGGGGTAAGAACTTGTTTTGCCGAAGGGAGAGTGTGAGGAGTTGAGGATGCGATATTTACAAATTAACATTTATGTTTTTTCCTTAACTGCTTTCTTTTACCTGAATTCTGACAATTAAAACAAGGACAAATGCTATAACTTGAAGAAGAAATGATTAAGTTCGAATAAACGCCGTTTCGTCTCACTCAACGATTTCACTTTTCTGCTGGTTAGAACTTCCTGTGAAAACATTATATTGGTTTTAGAGTTAACATCCTGTTTGCTATTTTGAAATTGATTACTAAGTATCCCCGTAATTATTCGCTTAGTATCCCAATTGTTTCCTGTCAAAATCGCCCGAGGTTTGAAAAAGCGGACAGGTGCTAGTTGGACTTTACACTGCGATGTTACCAATTTATCAATATGTTTCTGAATGCCAAAAAAAATACTATATCAAAACCTATTAAAATTAAACAGTGCATTACCCAGTTTTATGCGCCGATCAATTCGAAACATCAACATCCCCCCGGGCAATGCACCGGGCATTTGAACTTTTGAAGATCGACTAGTTCAAATTCCCGCCCCCTTCAACGCCGCATTCAAGCTCCCGAGAAAGTGCCAGTTTCCCAGCCGAGAGAGACGCTGGGGAGAGTGAGAAATCCTGGGGGATACTGACAAACATCTCGCGTTTCCCTGCTTGGAAGACACACAAAACTGACCAAGATTAGAGTTGTGTTCTCCTTACATCGAACGTGATTAAAAATAGATAACCCACGCATACATGTGTTAACCGCAAGGTAATAATCATTGTTTGCTTTGGTTTTCGGAAATTGGCGAATTCAATCTTGCTTTTTTGCCCGTTACTATAAGATACACTTTCTAGTCACATAAATTATTTTCCCATTTGGGGGGTAAGAACTTGTTTTGCCAATGGGAGAGTGTGAGGAGTTGAGGACGCGATATTTACAAATTAACATTTATGTACTTTATGACTGCCTTGTGAATTTAAATAAACCTATTCAAGCGAAAGAAAAGAGAATTGCAAAGACCGCTTTGCATTGTATTCAGTATTGTGTTGTATGAACAGGTAGTGTAATTGTATAAGAAGTGTAAGTGTTATATTCAATTTACCCGTATATTGTAATTTATAAAGCATTATATGTAGTGAATGTAGTTTAAGTATCCGTCATGTAAGTAAAAGTTTGTGTTGCAATAAAAAAACCTCTTATTTTTTGTCGATAAAGTCACCTGATATTTGAAACATGTACAACTGTTTTAACGTGAAGAAAAGTGAAGAAAAAACATTACAGCTGTAACGTTACCAATAACACATGAGTCACTGTCTTCAAAAGAGAAGGATAAAGTTTAGTTTTGGTAGACGTTAATCAAAGAAAATCCGTTAAAATTCTTTTGAAATATGACAGGAATTCTTAGCAACACACCAACACACATAGAGAGAATAAAACTTTATATATATATATATATATATATATATATAATCCAAGAAGGAAAATCACTCAACTTTGATGACCATAAGTTTAATACAAACTTGTTTCGTAGGTGTTGCCACCCACTCCTCAGTTAAACTTACAATGATTGATCCCTTGTTTGACTACGTTATTTATATGTATGATTTCGCAAGACGCACACTCTACCTAACCGTTAAAAAACCGTTAAAAATATGCGCGCGCCTAAAGAATACATGCGCGCGCACTACTTGCTTCGGTAGAACTTATTCTAGGGTGTGTTTTAAAATATATTTACGTCTGTGTCTACACGTTGAAATAAGCTCGTTTCTCCTATTAAGCGAAGCCATTTGCGGTTTAGTTATTATCAAATGTTTTTCTGCAATACACAGATTGCATCGTTTCGTTTGATTCGAATATGCCTTGGCTTTTGCTAGAATTTTCCAGGTGATGTTATATTCCTGTTTTCGGTCCTTTAACTGCCATAAATATTTACTTAATTCTGTATCGTTCTTTCTATTTTCATTGTTAAATGACGCCTTATGGTTACGCCATCTAGTTTTAAATTCGTTAGCTGTTAAACCTATATAGGTCTCTGCACTTTCTTGCGTCTTGACGGTAGCTTGATAAACTATTTCTTTAGTTAGACATTCTCCGTTCAATGGGCACTCTTCTTTCTTTCTACAACTACACTTCCTTTCAACATTATCTATACTACCTTGCTGTTCTGCCTTTTTCAGAGTGATCTTGTTGTGTCCATCTATGATTTGTTTAACATTAGGCATACAACTATAGCTTAGCTTAAGTGTGTTCCTGTTAAATATTTTCCTTAATACATGGCCGCTCGGAAAGCATTTATCTATTAACTTAAAGAACTCTTTACCTACATTAGTTTGAACATTCTTACTATATGGCGGGTTAAACCATATCACATTCCTTCTTCGTGTACGCTGTTGTGTTGCTGCTCTTGGTGCTGGTGGGTTGAATCGGAGTTTATAATCATAACCGCTCTTCCGCAATGCTTCCTGATATTCTGGTGCCGCCTCATTGAATGTTTCTTCGTCGCACGATATTTCAGACAGTCTCCTGTTAATTGATTGTGGGATGTTCCTAATGATGTTAGGCGGATGATTTGATGTGTACATAAAGCGGGTGGTTTGCTGGTTTGGAGTATGGTTTGAACTTTCCAGTGTTCAGGTCGAGCGTCACGTCGAGAAAATTAACTACTTTCTTGTTTGCTTCAATAGTGACACGTAATCCATTGTCTGCGAAAATTTTGCAAATTTCCTTCTTTACCTTCTCTACCTTGCTGGGCGTTTGTGACATTACCGCAAGACCGTCATCCCTGTATAGGCCTATGTCAATTCCTTGAATCTTCTTTAATTGTGCCAGTAGAAAACAGCCGACAAGTTCACATGTTTCCGCCCCGTCGTAGCTTCCCATGGTAACATCGAAGAGCGTGGTCGAAGATCTCTTTTCCCATGGGTCCCCTTTGCTGAACAGAAGAGAGTGCTTAGCGTTTATGATTACTTCGCGTTCATCGGCTGTAATGGTTACATGTCTAGATGCAAAGTTCAAGGCGCGGTGAAGAAGCGCTTCAGAAATGGAAGGGTAAAATTCAACAACATCAAAGCATATAAATGCTGAAGCAGGCTTGTTGGTTAACTGCTTGTACCACTGTAGAACAGGTGTCGAAATCATACATATAAATAACGTAGTCAAACAAGGGATCAATCATTGTAAGTTTAACTGAGGAGTGGGTGGCAACACCTACGAAACAAGTTTGTATTAAACTTATGGTCATCAAAGTTGAGTGATTTTCCTTCTTGGATTATTCTGCTCCTACACTGTAGAGCACTTTATTGGATTCGCCGGTGAATCTTCAACTTGGATATATATATATATATATATATATATATATATTTAAATAAATGTGAGAGGAAGTCACAAAACACAACTCCACGGTGTGGCCATCACCTCACGCATGCGCACAGCCATTTCACCCTAGCAGTGGCAGCCATGGACAGCTGTTTCGGCCTGGTTAGGCCTCATCAGCATGGCATAGCCAGGCACCAATGAAGAACTCGAAAGTTCTTGTATTGGCGCCCTTTACTGCTAAGGCGGATGCAAAGCACCCCTTTAAGTGACAGCACCACACAAGCCATGTGGTAGCTGGGCTGGTGACACCAAGTCCTCGGCAATGCGTGTGGAGAAGTGGATCACTTAGAGCGATCACTTGTGACTTCAAAAAAGTAAAAATAAATAAATGTGAGAGGAAGTCACAAAACACAACTCCACGGTGTATATATATATATATATATATTTATATATATATATATCAAAATATATTTCCAATAAGCCTGTTTAAACTAAAAAAAATACTGATATCGTTTAAAATAAAACTTTTCAATTTCAATGATATAAATACAATGATAAGTGTGTAGAGAAAAAAAACTCAATTTTTTTTTCTGAGTTCCAGATGGGTTTCAAACCCACGATTTTCTGTACACTAGTCATGCTCTAACCACTGAGCTACTAAGAACTCAAGTGGTGAGCAATGGTCAATTGTGGGCTGACACACTTGAAATTGTAACATTTGTTTTATCCGCTAGATGTGAAGCGTTCCTCCGCAAATGATCGTAAATATAAACGCATTTTAGTCCCCAGAGCCACAAGGTTTTCTTAGCGCAAGAGCCTCAGCACGAGAAAGGCGCCCCTGGAGCCACGAAGCTCTTTAGAACCTCTAATTTTCAGTTATTGGCCCTGGGTATCATGAAGCTCTATTGTTTCAGGGCTAGGATCCATTTTTCTGTTGTTTGTTCTATTGTTTTTTCAGCCAATCTTATGAGGCGTTCCGAGAGCTTCGTGCCCGCCACGAGAAAGTGCTGGTTTCCCAGCCAGAAAAATCTTGGGACCGGGTGCGGAGAGAGAGAGAATAGAAAAACATCTCGATTTTTCCTGCTTGAGCGACAAAACGGAGTGCTGTACGGATAGCTGTAAACTCGTCTAAGCTGTGCTGTTGTCAGCACGAAAGGATGAAAATGAAACACCATAAATTTGCCTCCATGTTTTCTTTTTTTGGACGAAACATTGTAAATCACACTGCAGTCTTGTGGTGCATGTTTTAGATTCCATTCGACAACATTAATACCCGGGACTAGTGATACAAATAGCGCTGTAGTGTTAACGGAAATACAAATTACGCTCTCTAAATTGAAGGAACCTTGGGATCGACACTTGTCGAGCAAAAAAAGTTCTTGATGATTAAGTGATAAAGTAGATGATTATTTACCGAGGTAAAAATAAGCGATAGGGATCGACAGGACAGCACATCGATATTTACACTTTATCATTGCTTCATGTCCTATAGTATAAACATGGATTAAAGAGAAGTAACGTTTTTTGCTATTTGGCTCACTGAGCTGATGATAAAAAGTAAAATAATTTGAATTCTGCCACCAAAATGTGTCACGTATGAGCGCTTGCATGCAACTTCTCTTCTCAAGGTCTTTAACCTAATTTTCCTTGTTACTAATGATTAAAAAAATATAATAGAGACTTATATAGCGCACGGCCATATCACATGTCTCATGGCGCTTTACATACACTTACATTATGAGAATGAGAATGAAGGCGAAAGAAAAAAAAAGTATCAGATTATTTCTGCTTAAGTGAAAATGGGTTAGTGTACGAAGAGAGTATATTTCTTGATTCGATGCCATAATTATGGGAAGCAAAAGCTCTTCGTACTAAGCTGTCTTTTAGTAAAGTGGCTGAATACTGAACACTGACGGAAAGATTTCAGAAACAAGATGGAAAAAATAGGCCGGTGATGTAGTACGAAAGAAATTCCTACCTTAAAGTGAGTGCTTGCAAGATGCCCCAAATGACTGCAATTCGCGACGAATCGATGGTTTTAAGTGCTCTGCCCGTTACTATAAGATACACCTTCTAGTCGCAAAAAATATTTTCCCATTTGGGGTTAAGAAATTGTTTTGACTGTTTTGCCGAAGGGAGAGAATTACATTTACATTTTTCGCTTAATTGCTTACTTTTATCGGGGTTCTGACATTTAAAACAGGGACAAATGCTTCAACGCGAAGAAGCAATGAGTTTCGACTTGGACGTCAATCAAAGAAAACCGTTAATTTTAAAATTCTTTCGAATTCTGACAGGATTTCAAGGCAACAGAGTAAAAAGATCGACAATTTTACCCACTTAGAGAAGGTTGAACTTTATCGAAATATATTTTTAATGAGCCCGTTCTGAACCTAAATTAAAAGGTGTCGTTTATAAACACGGCATTTTTATACCATGAAATGGAACTTTTAAGTTTCACTGCACTTAATAATCTGCAAACTCAGTGATATACCCGTATAATTATGAATGGTAGGCAGACCATAAAGCGGCTATACTACAAGCAGCGCTTACTTTATTTGCCATGACACAAAGCGGCCAGCTGTGTTCAATATTTTTCTGCCGTTGAAAAGCATACATTTTTTTATCCGCTAGATTTAAAGCGTTCCTGCGCAAACGAACGTAAACGCATTTCTGGCAATTTAGTCCCGATACCGGACAATTAAGAAGGGGCGGAGCTGGGGGATGGAGGAAGGGGGGAGAGGAACAGTAGACAAACACTTCTATCTCTTCTCTCGCTTGGAAAAAAAAAATCAAAATTATGGTGGTGTTCTCCTAACGTCGAACGTAATTAAAAGTAGGTAGACAACGCGTAGTACATGTGTCTACCACAAGGTAATGTTTGTTTGCTTCCTTTGGTTTTCGAAGAGTAGTAAATTCATTCTTGCTACCTTAGTTAAAAAATCCTCAAGCTTGAGCGACGAGACGGAGAGTTCTTGCGAATAGCTGTAGACTCGTCACAAACTGTGCTGTCGCCAGCACGAAAGGAAGAAAATGAAACACCATAAACACTTTGCCTCTATGTTTTCTATCTCTTTTTCTGTGTAAACGTTTTGTTTCTCTGAAAAAAATATTTCACTTCTCTGGCGGTTGAGAACTTCTTAACTGTGAAAACATGGTAATGGTAATGGTAATTAATTACTAAGTTTCCCCGTAGTTATACGGCCATTATCCCAATTGTTCCCGGCAAAATCGCCCGAGGTATGAAACAGAGGCATGACAGGTGCCAGCTCGTCTACACGCTGCAGTTAAGTTTTAACAAATTATCAAATGAATATGTATATTTCTTGAATGGAAAAAAATAAAGTGTATTTAAAATCGAACAGTGCGTTGCCCCGTGTTACTATATTTTCATCACAAAAATTTCCTTTTCCTGCGTTTGAGAAGTGAATGAGAGTGATGGACATCAATCAAAGAAAATCCATAAACATTCTTTTTAATTCTGGCAGGATTTCAAGGCAAAAGAGCAAAAAGATCGACAATTTTACCCATTGAAAACTAAACTGTAATTGGCTTGGAAGATCTACATAACGCTTCTGAAGAAGGCCGTGACGGCCGAAACGTCAAGCAAATTGAAGCTAAAAGCCAAAATTGGAGTTGGTTTCTTGCCATTCATAATCGTAAATTGTTTTAAAAATCTGCAAGTCTCTACGATCGCTGCTAGTGATCCTACAGTTTTGCGCTTGATAGGAAGTACTGTTTGAGAGACCCATCGCAAGTCAAGAAACTATATATATGATATAACTATAAAGTAATGAATTGGAGTCCTCATCGGCTATCAAAGTGCTCAATAGTTAAACTAGATCTATAGGTAAATAGATTTGCGGAGTTGGATTATTTCAAAGACATTTAATTGCTACTCAGAGTTTTATGCTTCTCGCGAAGCAATCATTAAACTTTCGGCCGACTATTTTTAAATTGATTACTAAGTATCCCCGTAATGATATGGCCAATATCCCAATTGTTTCCGGTCAAAATCTTCCGAGGTACAGCGGATAGGTGCTACATGTAGTTCGTCTACACGCTGCAGTTAGTTTTAAGCCTCTTTCCCACATACACGATTTTTCGTTCGGTCGATCACGATTTTGGAATTTTTAAAAATCGCGGTCTACCGTGGCAATTTGCGCGCGAATCACCAAGAAGCTGTTGCGGTCGACCACGGCAACGCTACGGTGGTACTACGATGGTGTTACGTTTGTCTAAAAATTTGTTTGTGCTACGATGTACCACGATTTTTTTTGACATGTCAAAAAAAATCGTGGTCCTTTCAGGTGTCGTCACGGTCCATTAAGGCGCACCACGAATTGCTACGGTCGAACACGAATTTCGTCCCGACGCCACTGCGATTTTTAAAAATTAAAAAAATCGTGATCGACCGTACGAAAATTCGTGTATGTGGGAAAGGGGCTTTAACAAATTATCGATATGTTCCTGAATGAAAAAATAATCCCTTGATCAAAACGTATTGAAAATTGAACGTTGCGTTGCCCCGTGTTACAAGTATTTTCATCACAAAGAATTTCCTTTCCCGCGAGTGGGAAGGGCTTGGGTGAGTGATGGGCGTCAATCAAAGAAAAGCCGTGAATATTTTTTTTTAATTCTGACAGGATTTCAAGGCAACAGAGCAAAAGGATCGGGTTTTTCCGTTGAATTATTCATTTCTTTTGTTTTATTCCCCCAAGCCTCGGAGCCAAGTATGAATTTTAATATATCGAAAATGGTCTATTGTCGGTGACGACATTTTTGCACCCCTCATTGGTCTAGAGGGGGAACATTTTACTACGGACAGAAACCGACTGGGGATGGGAGAGTCACTTGCTCTGGGTGCATTGTCATCATCGACCGAGCGCATATGACAAACCTCCTACTCAACGCTCGAAAAATCGCTTCATCGACCAGTACACTTTGTTTTATATAGTAATTATTTAGTGATTGCCAAAGATAGGCTGATACTAGGTATTAAGTACTATTTTTGGCTGATTAGATCTTCTACTGATCCTACGTACTCCAGCAGCATTTTCGTTCGCGGTCCTTTGCTCCTTGTTCTACTATTGCTTTTTTTTTTTGGGATCTGCGTTTTAATGCTTCTGATTTTTGATATGGCTTAAGTGAAAACACCTTATTATCGGAGATGAATAGGAGCTTTATAATTTGACTTTGCCGTCATTTCTCTTGGTAATCATAATATAGTTTTTTTGGAATAAAAGGAAATTCAAATATCAGCGTGCGCTAATAAAATATTGAGCAGTACTTTTTAACAGTCAAACAAATTCCCCATTTCATCTCATTGTTAAATCCAGGTAAATTTTGCGCAAGGAGTAAACGGACAAATCCGACTGTCAAACAAACCTTTAAAACCGAAGAGAAAACTGAAAAATCCGCCAATTTTTCCTTTAACCTCGGTATTAGGTGAAGACCAATTACAAGAAAGGTGTTACATGTATAAGCCGGTGTTCTTTCCAATAAAAAACACTGAATATTTGACAGATTTGTAACCGAAAGTAATTATCGGAGATGAGTCGGACTCGCCCTTGTAATTGTCGCCAATTCTCTTGGGACTCTAATAACGCGCAAACTCAACAACAATCCTTTTTACCGAAGAGAGAATTACAAATCCACGTGCGCTGACAAAATACATAACGTTTAATTTTTTATTTTCTCATCTGAATGTAAACACCACACAAGGAACCTCTTCGAAACAATTTCGCGCTTTGCACAAAACGCGAATTTTTTATGAATATTTCAAATCTTCAAAATCCTATTTTTTTGCTGTATACCCGTCCCGCTGTTAAGAAGGCCTACGGGCTCACATGTTCCTTAATCTACGTTCCTTTGTTTGAAGTCACAAGTTCCTTTGTTTGAAGTTATGTGTTCCTTAATCTACGTTTGTTAACCGAGAGGGAGCGAGAGGAGACTAATGCGAATGGTGGACCAAAGTGGCGGCAAATTTCGAAGACTTTAAAAAATCTTAAAAAATTCACATTTTGCTGAAATCAAAAAAATTTTCCGCAGATGTTCATTACGTGACGTGTAGATTTAGATACAAAAATAAATAAAAAAACGTAATGGGCACTTTACCAGGATTTTAGACTTGTACAGTTTCTTAAGTTTAGAATTTTGTTTATTTAGTTATGCGTTTTTCTCTGTTGTAAATAGGTAATATCTATAGGTTCAAAGAGATCAGTTTGTCATTTAAACAATGGCCAGGACTTATTTCCGAAATTTTCTCTTTCAGGGCCATATTTTCTCGCCCCATTTTCTCCAGAAAAATCAAATCCCCCGTACACATTCCCAGCCTCGGACAAAAAATCGCGGCCAAGGCCACACCGTTTGAACTCGCGACAACCTGGGAACGAGATAACTGGTCAGCGGAAAACTCTTTGGCCCGTGCGCAGAGCTTTAAAATCAGAACAGGGTTACCAGGAACTTAAATGACAAAAGGGATCTGCTTGTTGACACATTTATAATATCAGTCCCATTTGAATTTGTATATATCATGTCCATCGATTTATCATCGGAAGCTATCACGGTGATTGATATGCAACAATTCTGTGTTGAAATGATGAAACGCCTCGATATTCAGCGAAGGAACGAACATTTCTGTGATGTAATTCTTGAAGTTGGCTCCGGTGACGATCAAGCTCGTTTGAAAGCACACAGAATCGTGTTATGTGCAGCAAGTCCGTTCTTTTACAACGCTCTTAACAGTGACATGAAAGAAAAGAAAGAAGGAGTGATCCGATTGGAAGAAACGAGTAAAGCTGTGATGGAAGAAATTTTGGAATATCTGTACACAGGCCATGTTGACATCAATGAACACAATGCGTATGATTTGATGGCAACGGCTGATTATTTTCTGCTTTCAAGCTTGAAGTCTTTATGTGTTAACGTTATTGTACAATCGCTGTCTTTTTCAAACTGCATTATGGCGTTTTATATTGCTGAAAGTTACCAGTGCCCTGAATTGCAGAAACACGCGAAGGGTTTTATCTTTGCAAACTTCATGAGTGTAACAGAATCCGAAGATTTTCTGAAGTTGAACATGGAACAATTGGAAGAGTGGATTTCAAGCGATGAAATCAGAGTGAACAGCGAGGAAGAAGTTTTCCAGGTGATTGTGAAGTGGATGGAAAAAAGTGAGAGCAGGAGACATGAGAGATTTTTCCAATTATTTCGTCACATTCGTCTTATTCACTTGTTACGCGCCTACGTTTTCAATTCTGTTTTGCCGCATCCCTTAGTGGAAAGTGATGAAACATGTACAGAGTTTGTATTAAATGCAATGAAAAAGCTTTCGGATGCCTCAGAGGAATGCTATTTTGTTCAGTCACCGAGAAGTTGCCTCAAGACTCATGAAGATTGCCTTGTTGCTTGTGGAAAGAAGAAAATATTTTGTTACCTTCCTTCAGAGAAGACATGGTACAAATTGGCAAACATGCTGACAAAAAAAAGGGTTGGCCGTACCATGGGCACTTACCATGGTAAATTGTACACTGTTAGGAATAACAGTGCTGGTTCGTGTACCATAGAGCGGTATGACCCATCTGAAAACTCTTGTTCAGCTGTTAAGTCCACAGCAGGAATGATAACATGCAGATCTCCATCTTTGGTTACCTTTCAAGGATGTTTGTATTTTATCAGTGGAACAAAGAATGGAAATGAAGTAACTAACAGTGTGCATAAGCACAATCCTGATACAAACCTGTGGCAGGAGATAGCCCCCCTGAGCATTGCGAGGCGTGGTGCATGCGTTGTAGCTGACGGGAACTCTCTGTATGCTATTGGAGGTGAGTCAGATGGTGAATGCTTGGATGTGGCAGAGAGGTTTGACCCCCAGAGAAACTCCTGGATTAGAATTGCTTCAACCCTTGAAAGAAAAATGTTTTCTTGTGGTGCAATTGTAAACAATAGAGTTTTTTTGTTTGGTGGACTTACTAGTGGAAAATCAGATGCAAGTGTTAAAATTGAAATGTATGATCCAACACTCAATGTGTGGAGTGGTATTGAAAGCATGGATGCACCGAAACACACACACAGTGCTGCGAGTTTTAAAGGAGACATTTTTGTGATTGGATTTTGGGGTCCAGATAGTGCCCTGGAATGTTCCATGAGGATTTATAATGTTGATAAAAATGAATGGAAGTCTTGCCCAATTATTACACATACGGCTGGTCACTTAATTTATACACTGGCTCCCCTAAGAATACCAAGAGATATTTTAAATATCTGTAACATAGTTTCATAGACTTAAAAAAGTGAGCAGTTTGTTACGAAGTACATGCAGAGAGTCAGAATTTCTTGAATTGACCAGGGTTTTTTTATAATAAATTCAATGTATGTGTTTACCTGAACTGCAATATTACAATGTACCCCTCAAAAGTTAATCTAGGCTTACACAAGCGCAAGTTTTAACAAGCTATTTTGTTGTTTTAAGAAACACATTCACAAACAAGTTGTAACTTTTAGTTCACACTTAAGCTAAAAGGGAATAAACTTTTAAACAAGCATTACATACCAGGCACCTTTTTTTAAGACAGGAAAGTCATCTTGGTCCTGATCAAAAGAATGCATGTAGTTATGCTTTAAGT
Organism: Dendrophyllia cribrosa; assembly: GCA_024195265.1. Lineage (NCBI taxonomy): Eukaryota > Metazoa > Cnidaria > Anthozoa > Scleractinia > Dendrophylliidae > Dendrophyllia > Dendrophyllia cribrosa. The sequence continues at coordinate 19,016,173 of JAJLRJ010000005.1, forward strand.
GGTCACATGTATGATACAGTTTAAGTACACCTGCTAAGCAGGCTTGCAACTAGGCTCAGTCTCCAGCCGTGGGTGTCTCGATGCGCCCGCGATATCTCCCCACCTCACGGCTGGGCGCACGGCTTTGGTTGCTTGTCCATGACGTCATTAAAATTATGCGGAAAATGGACACGTCATTTACATAATAGAATAGATTGATGCGAACTTTGCTTTCCTTCGAAGTGATCCAACACTAGTGGAAAAGCTTGAAAAATTAAGGATTTACCCGAACCAGTCGGTAGAATGACAAATGCATCTCGTCCCAAAATAAGTTTCTTCATAGCAAGACTCTGTTTCTCCCTGAAATTATCAAACCCAAACTTCTGAAGCGCGTACGAGCAAGCATTTTCAAACCCGCCTGTTAAAGCTTGCATAGTCCGCCATCTTTGTTTATTTATGCAAATACCCGCTAATTTATGCCCCGCAAATTTCGGCGGGTTCGTTTCTGATTGGTCAATGTAAACAATAACCAAAGCCGTGCGCCCAGCCGTGAGGTGGGGAGATATCGCGGGCGCATCGAGACACCCACGGCTGGAGACTGAGCCTAGCTTGCAACGGGCTTTTGTACAATTCTCATTGGCAATAAAATAATAAAATCAATTGTTTCAAAGTTCTACTTGTTTCAAGTTTTAAAATGCAATAACACAATTCTCTGCTTTATTTATACTGTAAGACTGTAAAAAATACAAATAAAGTGTTGTAATCTGAGTATCAGCAGGCTCCTGGTATCAGGCTTTACAAGAAAGTGGAGGGGGGGGGGGGGGGGGGGGGGGGGGGGGGGTTGAAAAAACGAGGAAGAGAGAAAGGGAAGATCCATTCCTTCTCCTCACCCACCCATTCCCTCTCCTCCTGTCCCCCTCCCCTGAGGAAAGACTGATACTCATGTTTCAAATGAGGGCATTTTGGAACCGCACATACCGAGGCTATTCTGTATGCTGAAGCCATTAGGGACATTAGGCACAAGATTAAACTCTCTCATGATGTTTTTATTTTTTATTTTTCATGCAGGACCATTTTTTGTCTAGTTTTAGCCTAATGGGACTTTTTAGGTGCTAAAAATTTGGCCTGGTTCATACTTCCCTCTCACTAATGGTTTATGGTTTATTCTTTATACCAATAAAGTTTTTAAACCTCCCTCTTAATACACCCGAGTACCCCCCCCCCCCCCCCCCCCCTTGTTTTGGACATATGAAAATAAACCTTTTGGGGACTCTCATGTAAGACTGATGGGGCTGCTCATCATACCTTTTGGGGGCTGAAAGTGCAGTTTAAAGTGCTAGTTTAGGATGTTCAGTTTCAAACTGTTGTCATTTGTACGAATAAGGGAGGGGTGGGAACTGGGAGTAAAGGGTATGGGAAGAGGGACGTTCAGAACCGCCTGTATCCTCCCATGCCCCCATCTGTCTTTTTTGTAGGGTGGGGCAAAGGGGTATGGAACAGGATTAGGGGTGAAAAGTCTCCTAGCTCACCAATCTTTGTTTTTATTTATGCCAAGATCAGGACCAGGTATATATATATACAGTTGAACCAATCAGTTCTAAACAATAAAATTGTTCTCAAATGCACCAAGTCAGTCAGCTACACATATGCTATCAGTTTGGTTCAATATATTTCGTGTTTTATTAGTGATAATTACATGTAATTATTAGTATCAGTGTCATCAGTGTTACTTCATTTTGTTAATGCATTCAGTTTTGTTTTTGTTTATTTATACTTATAATAATTATACTTTTGGAATAATTATACCTTTGATACCCAATCCCTCTTATGAAATAATGTAAACTGTACGTATATACCTTTTTAATTTTGATTTGTGTAATTATAAGCACATTTTTTATTTTTGATGAATGTGATACCATTTGAAATAAAGATGATGATGATGATGCAAGGGCAAGAAACGAGGGGATTTCTTTTTATAACTATCCACCCTCCAATATCCCCCATTGTTACTGTCATCAGAATGGAACCAATACTTTAATATTACCGTTTGCCGTAAAATTTTCGCGGGATCTCGAATTTTTGCAAATTTCGCGGTTTTCCAACGGGCCGCGAAAATGAGATCCCACGAAAATAGACTCCGGCGTAAAAAAAGAATCCCGCAGAAGTTTACTCCATCTACAGCTGTATTTAGATCAACGAATTCCAATTAAAAAATTGACTACAAACAATATTACGACCTTTTTACAACTGCAACACAACGGAGAGTCTCTGTGGTCTCTCCCGGGGGTCTCTGGGTAATTAGACAAGGAGGTACATATGAACTGTTCAGTTTATAAAAATGTGTTGTCCGAAGGGACACCATTTCTCAAGGCCCCTATCTGTAGTGGTAAAAATATAGAAAATTTAAAGGGGCATTGTCACGCAGATTTCGCTGTGTTTTGGTCAAAATACACTAAATATATGACAAAGTACCTTTGCTCAAACATAAAATTGCTTTTAGAACACCAAGAAGATAATATCAAGTGATTTCTTCAAGAAAAGAACAAATCATAATAAGTTTTTCTGCGATTTTTCCACGACTCTTGGGAGGAACTTGAAAAAATTGGCCAATTTTTTCAAGTTGCAATCCATTTCCATCCTGGCCATCCGCAGCCAAAGATAACGAATACTAGTTTCTGTGCACTGGTAGAGTATTTGTTAACAAAACTGGACCATTATTTTAAGGTTTCCATTGAAACAAATATGTTTTTTGGCTTTTCAAAGTGATACTAAAAATAGGTGACAGTGTCCCTTTAAAGTAAAATAAACAAGGCCACATTATATTTTTTTTTTTGTTATATACAGGTACCGTACGTGAAAAACCGAGATCACAAAAATTTGTTACCAGCGGTAAAGTCAAACATCACTTATTCGGATCCCCGAAATGGCTTTCTTGTGCACGATTTTTTTTCTCTTAAATTTCTTCTGCAGGAATTTTTATTTTTATTTTTTTTTTGTTAATTGCCCAACTCCCCCCCCCCCCCCCCCCACCCCAAAAAAGACCCGCGAAAGTTTCATGTCACGCGGCCACGCGGCATCCACAGATTGTGAACAGCGGTATAGCATCATCACATTTAACCAGGCCAGAGCACTTGCCACTAGCGACAGCGCGTCTCCCAAGCCGAAAATGCACTAGACACTGATTAAACTAGAAATACATGTCTCGCAGAACCTCGCGAAGCTCGGGGAGGATGCACTGCAAAATTGTAGTGATGTGGGAGGGAGAGATGGAATTTCTGATTTGACTGGAGAGGTTGGGTTGCATGCCGGCAATTTAAATTTAAAGTGAAAGTGGATGTATAGTACTGTTGTGGACATTGGTCCAGGACAATATGCAGTGGTGTTCTGTTTATTTTGATTGGGTGAGAGTTTGTTTATCAGAAATACAGCTAACTCCTGCTGCCTCGATTAAATTCCATTTTTGAAGCTTTTGAGTGCTATCTCCCAAATTAACCTGTTTCCTTTAGATACTGCTGTGGTTTTTGTCCTATGTACTGGGTATCAAATAATTGCTAACCCAATTCACTATTCGGCGCTTGAATGGTTGAGATCGCAGGAGTTTACTGCTGCTGAAGAGTGATGTTGTACAAAAAATAACAACTCAATGGTGGTACAGTTGTAGTAAAAATAATAATTTAATGTAATTTATCCAATGGATAATAACGCAATCTTTTTAAAAAAAAATTAATAATAAGTAAAAAAAAGCTTTCGGTGTTATGTATTCGTAATGAACGGGACAGAAATCGAACTATAAACGATTTCCTCAATCACTTTGATCTTGACTTCCAAAACCAATGAACGTTGTCGGCTCTGAAAGCAGATCACGCGCAAACACCAACATGTTTGTTGAGCGCTTCCATAGAACGCTCAAGGAAGTTTATCTAGAAAAAAAAAAACCGTAGCGTTTATCACCTGTTATTCAAGCTCCGAAAAATATCCCGAGATAAGGCTTTTGAGCAGCTTTTTAAAGCTGAGAAGGGCAAAAACACCGTGAGACAACGTGAAAGTATTAAGTGGCACAAACCGGCAAGGGGAATTAGTGAAGAAGGAAGTGGTTCACAAGCAGGATGAGGACTTATGGAATGTTCAGTCGGCCTCTAAGACAGGAACTGTGCATCATGTGAGAAGAATTAGTTCATGTTGCTCCTGTGTGTTGAATTGTTCTTCCTGTGATGTTTGCGTGCATATCTTCGAATGTTCTTGTGCTGATTATTCTATACGGAGGTGTGTTGTGCTCCCATATTCACTCTGTTAGCCACTGATTTAGAATTACCCGTTACAGACTGAGCAAGAGACCACCAGTGACAATGAAATAGAGAAGAAACGTGAGAACTTAACTTGTTGCTGCGGAACGAGCGCTACGAAAAATCTCGAATTGATCGCTTTTTACCAGAATTCACTGCGCGACGAACACATTTTGGGCCAGAATGCACTGCGCCACGAACAATAGCCTCGCTTTCATAAGCTTAGACTAGCTTTCCATGGTGCTTCAAGCTAGCTAGCTGTAGGTAGCGAAATACATGTTCCAGTCGAAATCGGAACTCAAGTGTCGAAGACTACCGCGAGTTGAGCGAGGCTGTGAGGCATGGCGATAGGATCGATGGATAGCAAAGATTTTCGAAGATTGTACGGAATAAAATACAAATTTACAATGTATTTCGAAATCACTCCGACAGCGATGAGATTAGATGAGCGCGTGGGGACGCGAAACCTGAGCTGAGCGGGTGGGGACGCGAACACGATACGGCTTGCTAGTAACGCAACATACTCACTGTTGATAATTAACTTAAATTTTCACACCTACCTCTTGGTAAACGCATCCTTAGTTCAACAATATTCTACAGACATTGCAAGAACTTGATGTGTGAATTACAAAACAAAATTAGTCTTAATATCAGTTGGAGTTTTCGTCGATTCATCCCGTTTACATTTGCTTTGCTTCCCCACAAAAAACGCAAGACAAAATTCTGTAATACCAGTGAGACGATAAAACACCATTATTACAACAAATTTACCGCAGCAATTACTATCTTTTGGATACACTAGTCTAATCTTTATATCCAACAGGACAAAAAGCTCCAGGACAGCAAACAACTGGCTGACCTCAAATGAATGTATAAATCTATATGAACCTATAAGAAATTGCCGAGATTTCAAGCTTTGTTTTGGGTTGGTGAAATCCTTTCGTGAACCAGTCGACCAGGCATTTGTTTTCGACGAATTTCTTTTTGCTGAAGGACTCATTTCCGTACATACCGTATACCAAAAAGAAGCAGGCGTTACAAGAACAAGGTACCAACCCCTTTGGGGTATTTTGATTAGTGTCCAGTGTATTTTCGGCTTGGGTGACGCGCTTTCTCTAGTGGCATTTTTCAGAGTATAAAACTAATCGGCGGGCTGTTGGTCGCTTCTTCAACATTTTCTTGTTTATTAATCAGCTTTTATCAATCTAATTATGGATTCACTTCTTCAACCAGTAACAGGGACCGAAAACCAACAATTATTTTGCGTGGAAATGATGAAACGCCTCGATATTCAGCGAAGGAACGAACAGTTCTGTGATGTAATTCTAGAAGTTGGCTCCGGTGACGATCAAGCTCGTTTGAAAGCTCACAGAAACGTGTTATGTGCAGCAAGTCCGTTCTTTTACAACGCTCTTAACAGTGACATGAAAGAAAAAAAAGAAGGAGTGATCCGATTGGAAGGAACGAGCAAAGCTGTGATGGAAGAAGTTTTGGAGTATCTGTACACAGGACATGTTGATATCAATGAACACAATGCATTCGATTTGCTGGAAATGGCAGATTTTGTTATTGTTCCAAGTCTCAAACTGGCATCAGCTGAATTCATATCGCGAACATTGTCTTCCTCAAACTGTATTATGGCCTATTATTCTGCCGTGAGATATCAATTCCCTGACTTGCAAAAACAAGCGAGGGATTTCATCTTTGCAAACTTTATAAGTGTAACGGAATCGGAAGATTTTCTGAAGTTGAACGTGGAAAAAGTAGAAGAGTGGATTTCAAGCGATGAAATCAAAGTGAACAGCGAGGAGAAAGTTTTTCAAGTGATTGTGAAGTGGATGGAAGGGAGTGATCATAAAGAACATGAAGGATTTTTCGAGTTGTTTCGTCATGTTCGCATTGTTTACATTTCACGCAACTTTGTGTTCAATGTTATTCTGCGTCATCCTTTAGTGAAAGACAGTGAAGCATGTACAGAGTTGGTATTAGATGCAATGAAAGCGGTTTCTGATGGCACAGATGAGTGCTTTTTTGCCCAGCCACCAAGAGGCTGTCTGAAGCGCTATGAAGATGCCCTTGTTGTGCACAGAAAGAATAAAACCTTCTCTTACCTTCCTTTAGAGAACAAGTGGTATGAGATGGCAGACATGATGTCAGAAGACATATATAGCTTAAACATGACTGCTTGTCATGGTAAATTGTACCTTCTAAGAGCAAATAATACTAATTTTTATACACTAGAGCGTTTCGACCCATCAGGAAATACCTGGTCCCCTGTGAGCTCACTCCCTGGGGTGACATGCACTACAAATAAAACTTATCCAACTGTTATCAACTTTCAAGGATGTCTTTATTTCATTGGTGGAAGAAAGAATGAAGAAACTGATGCATGTAGTGTGCATAAGTACAACCCTGATACAAACCTTTGGCAGGAAGTAGCCCCCCTGTGTGTTGCAAGGCATGGTGTATGTGCTGTGGCTGGCGGAAATTCTCTCTATGCAATAGGAGGCCAGTCAAACAATGAAGTTCTTGATGTAGTGGAAAGATTTGACCTGGAAAGAAACTTCTGGAGTAGAGTTGCTTCAACTGTTGAGAAAAAAATGCTTTCAAGTGGTGTATTTGTCAAAGGGAAAGTGTTTTTGTTTGGAGGAGTTATCAATGAAAGACCTCCTTTAACTTCAAGTCTCGTTGAAATGTATGACCCAGCATCAAATGTGTGGACCAGCATTCAGAGTACCGGTATTGATGGATTAAAAGTAATTTGTGGTGCTGTGAATTTTAAAGAAGATGTTTTTGTGACGTGCTTTGTGAACCAAGGTGGCACCATTTGTTGTTCCTTGCAAAGTTATGATGTTGATAACAATGAATGGAAACCTTGTGCAATTATCCGAGGTGATGTTGCTTCCAAAAGGGCATGGTCATCCTTGGCTTGTCTAAGAATCCCAAAAGACATTTTTAGAACATTGACTGTTGTACTATAAGCAATCTGGCCTATTATTTTTTAGCACTTTCATTTATATTTTGCTTGTCAGTTTGTGTTTTGTAAGCATATACATGTACATGTATTTTTCTTCCTGCAACAACAGTGTTGAATTGATCAATATGGTACGAAAAGCAACAAACTGATGTTGATGATGATTCAACCCTTGAAAGGGAACCTCCATTGTTATAACAAATTGACATTAAATTGTTGGAAATAAAGTCTAAATTAATTTTTTTTTAAAAAACAGGTGCAAATATAATTTTAGTGTAGAAAAAAATGGATACGAATATTGCATATTTTCGGTTTTAAATTTCCAACGCGCCGTCATTTTGAATAATTATGACATGTCATGGTCGTCTAATTGTTGCATACAAAAGAACTTCGATTCTTAACAATAGCGGCAACCGTAACATGCCATAAATATTCAAAATGGTGGTGCGCAGGAAATCAAAAAGCGAAAATAGGCGATATTTATATCCATTTTATTTGTACACTAAAATTATATTTGCACCTATTCTTTTAAAAAATTTAAATGTCGACTTTATTTCCAACAATTTAACGTCAATTTGTTCTGACAATGGAGGTTCCCTTTAAGTTGCAACCAATTTTTAGACACCATGGTGATTAAATTTTGGAACCAGCGACCAGTCCCCAAATAATTATTGCTGCTAAAGAAAAAAATTAATGTGGATGGTTGTGATCCTTTAAATGAATAATTACATTTCTGTTGTTTGTAAAACAAAACATGTTTCAACAGATTCATCTGTCATCTTCAGTTACAGAAAAGCAAAAATACATGTAGAGTTCAATGGATTGAATTTATAATGTGATGGTGCAGAAAATATCCATTCCTCCCCACCCCCATTGAAGGTTTTTTTGGTTTGACCCCCCCCCCCCCCCCCCCCGCCCCTCCCCCCTGAAAATTCCAGTTTACCTTCATTCTATTCTTTAAAAACATTGGCTTTTGCGACCCCTAACCCACTCTGGATTTTCAATGACCTTCCCTGGGTGGGCACACAGTACAGAATGACATTGCTACTTTCTTGGTATAAGGGGTAAAATGGATTAGGTTATGATCAATCAGGCCATGAAAAGGGTGAGAACAGGGATCTGGTACAGGAAAATCTTATCAACTTCCCTTTAAGGGACATTCCCCCACAGAAATAGCAAAATTTCGCTTAGCTTATTTCCATGTTTCATCGCCAAATGCCACCAGATATACAACTTGTTGGATAAAACGATTCTATAGAGCAAAACAAAAGCAATACATGTAGTTTGGAGATAAAGTGCAGGATTGCAAGGATTGAAGAGGATTACAGGCGGTCAAGAAATCAAACTTTGCCATTCTTGTGAAATTTTGACTTTTTCTAGCCGTTATTTTGTCTGTTTAGTTCATATTTCTTTGTTTCTATTGCTTTTGGCAATGTTTTTTTTTTTCAATTTCAAGATAATAAAGTAAGCTTAAAGCAAGCTCCAGGTCATAATCGTGAAAACACTAATTTAGCAGGGACAGTGTCCCTTTAATTTCCATTGACCCTCCCTGGCTGGCAGAGGGGTGGGGGCATGGATATCTTCTGGCACAGCACAATAGAGCAAGAATTTAAAAGAAAATCATATGGATTACAAAAAGGTAGTGTAAAATGTCTAGAGTACTTGTAATTAAGCTCTGGAGTGATAGCTATCAGGTACATGTACATATACCTTTTAGGGTATAAATGGTAGAGGTCTGTATCATTCCTTTGAAACTGTCACGCAAGTGAAAACTATTTTACAACCAAATTTTATCTTTACCACTGAGAGGTAAAACTAAGGGAGGGAGGCCGATTGATCAACTCATGCAGTTGGGCTAATTTAAACAGCTTGCCTTTACGCACAAAATTTCAAGCCCTTTCACTTGGGCCCGGGCCAGGGTTACTGCAGCATCACTGAGGCGTAAATGCCATTAAATGGCGCTAACAAGCCCCTAATAAGATGCTCAAAATTCAACTTTTCCCATCAATTTTTTCATATGTCATTGTTCAAAGTTTAAGAACTTAGATGTACACATGTTTTTTAACAAGTTTTAACAGTTTTTTTTTTTAGGGGGTGAGGATATTTGGTTACCTGTACTTGCCCCAGAGTGGTTACTTTTGATATTCTTTTACAAATCATGTTGTCGCGGGGAATTTAAGAAAAATGGCAAAATCCCCACCCCGTTCCTGTTCCCCACCCCGCTCAGGCTAAACATTAATAAATGCATTACTGAAATACTAGAGTCCCAGCACCACGCGTTTAATTTTTGCCGATTTTAAGATGTTATGCTCTTAAAAATTGTTTTAATACTCCACCTTGTAATCAAAGCACTCATGACCCCACCCCTCCCCCCAATGTCCTTCACAGCGATCTCAATATAAACTGATCTCTGTCTCCAGCTGAACTCTTTTATTCATTTACTGTTTGTTTGATGTACTAATCTATTTATTAGCTATCTATTTATCCATTGGTGTTTACCATTTATTCAGCCAATTTACTTCATATTGAAAAGTGTTATTTACTACACTGCTCTTTATATTAAAAAACGTCCACATTTTGACTTCAGGCTGAGCTGGGACTAAACATTCTTATTTCTTTGGCGCTTTGAACCTGAAAACGTTCTTACCATGTTAAGATAAAGATAAATGGTAAATGTAAATTGTATAGTAATTTAGTAAATCATAATTCTAAATGAAAAAAAAAAGAACAATAGACCAAGTTCTACCAATTTTCTAATTGTTATACAAATTTTGCTTAATTTTAGGAAAGAAAACGACCCACAATGTTGCAAACTATTCAGTAAAAATACGAAAAAAGCAAGTGACACAAGTCGTAAGTACAGAGCTGCTGTTTAGTCACATACTGTACACTCTTTTTTATGAATATTGAAGCTGAACTTGGCGAAATTTTAAGAATATGTTAAGAATATACCCAACGCTGAGATTTTGTTAAAAACATTTTTTGCATGCTGATGGAAAATAAAATACAATAAAATCACATAATATTTTAAATGAATTTCATTACACCATTGAAAAGTATGATGAATTCGTTCCTTTGTCCAACAAAACTAGCTAGCAAAACGATAAAAACTAGTACTAGACATATCGGCAATTCGGATAAAAGGTACAAAAGATATCCATGACAGTTGGTCGTTTTAATAATATTCTATAGGAAGTTTGTAGACGTCCATGAATAGCCTGCACAACAGGCGTTATTGGGGGCGCTCAAGCGGGTTTTGGGGCGCGAGCGCGTAGCGCGAGACACGAGCGCGAAGTTAGAGACACGCACGGGGAGGGAAAAGAAAAAATAACGCCTGTAGACACGCTATTGTTCGGTCTCTTCCAAAACGTTCATCTGGCGAACGTAAATTTCTATTGGCTGATTTGTACCACGTGATGCATGTTGTCGAGATCAAGATGTGAGAAATCAAGCCGTTAGAACCAAGATGGCCGGCGTTGAGTCTGGAGAAAGCTATTTCGTAAGCTCTTGAGTTATTCCCGTATTTGGATGATCTAAAGAACGAACAGCGAGAATATACAAAAGTAACCACTTGCATGCATTAGAATTACTAAACAGCTAACATGCTGGAGATTCAAATATTTCAAACCGGATGTAATGACGCCATACGTCTGACAATGGAGGTACTGCCTAGCTCCGAGAAACACGTCAACTTAAACGTAGAATAAGCTCTGAGGAGCTAAAAACAATTGAAAGATGCCACTATTCTAATATAGACCGTGACTATCGCATAAGACTTGGATCTTAGACTCTTTTAGCCGTGATGGAGAAAAACTATCTCGCAAGTTATGCTAATCCCTGGGTGCTAACCGCAGACTTGCGCTCGCAATTAAAACACGGACTGAGAAATGAACTGATCCCAAGCACCCGTAAGCAGCGAATGACACTGACACTGCTGATCTTGCAACTCTTTCAAAGTGAGCCAAAAATCATCCCTTGTTATGCCAACAGCTAGCAAACAAACGACGCATAACTAAATATTCCAAACGGTTCTGGAAAGCTCAAATTCCTCCTGTCAGTATCACAGCAAGAGATTTTTTCCTAAAGGTCAAAGAAACGACAACATTTAGAACAACAGGCCGGTTATATCTTTATTTTGATCCAAAAGGAAAAATCTGTCAGGCACTTACTTGGGATAGCCTTATTCTAAAGCTGGGCTAAAATGCTTTTAATGACGAGCAGGATTTGTGGTCGGCCTGTCACCTTTTATAACAACTTGTGTTCATTCCTTGAAATCCGCGTCTTTGAGTAAGCGAAAAAACTGAAACGGTAGTAATAATAATAATAAAAACTTTATTAAAAATAGCAATAATTATAATTTTCAATAACTATAAATTGATACTCAAATTTATTTAATTACTTAATTGATTAATTACTTAATTACTTAATAAATTCCTTTACAAAGCCTTTAAAATGTATGTATACCTACATGTATATAAAAAATATATCAATAAAAGACTAAAAAAAAGATAGTACAAAGTTAATGTAAACTATAATTACATTTTCAGATTTCTGAAAATCAAGAGCACTTCTTTTAAAAAAACCTATATTACATCTCAACTGGCCGATCAACTGCAACTGCAACACTGTAAATCCTTGGCAACCTAGGTCCTGGGTACCTTAACGTAACTTATGTCTGGTTATGTTGACTTATGAATGCAACAAAACCTCATCTTACTAAGAAAAATCACCAAAAGTTAAAAAAGTACTTTTTTTCTGGAAAAAGGAATTACAAGGAATTACAAGGAATTACAAGCCTTTGGACCATCAACTTTTGTTGGAGTGCGCGACATCGTCGCGACTCCTCGCGTCCACGGAATTTTATGCAAACAGATTTGGCGCCTTCAGCCACGTTTGCCGCGAATAATTTGAACATTTTTTGATTGGTCGTTCGTAATTATATGCCTGCGAGAATGTCTGATTGTTGTCTGTCAATTTTAGGGGCGTGCGTGTGGGCGGAAGAGACCGAACAATAGCGTGTCTACAGGCGTTATTTTTTCTTTTCCCTCCCCGTGCGTGTCTCGCGCTTCGTGCTCGTGTCTCGCGCTACGCGCTCGCGCCCTAAAACCCGCTTGAGCGCCCCAATAACGCCTGTTATGCAGGCTATCCATGAATGACAATATGCGCATGTAACACGATACAGACACGATGCAGTGCTACTTGATCGTTCAATTCCTGGTCACTTCCGTTTTATTTAACTGAAATACTATACTCTGTAATCAAAGAATGTACACAAGAATATTTTCAGCCTAAACTCGGCAAGAAATAGAATATCCAGCCTGGGCATGGAAAATAAACATTCTTATAAATAAGAAAGAGTGTAGTTGCAATTTAGTCACAGAACATAATCATACAAAAAATAGAAAACAAGACAGAAAACTTCGTGGGTAGCCTGTGCAGCAGGCGCTAGATAGGGGAGGGTGAAGGGGATTCCGGCGCGCGCGAAGCGCGTAGAGGGAGCGCGAAGAAAGTTTCCTTCCGCCTGCTTCCGCCTTAACCGCGGTCAAACGAGAGAAATTCGCAAAAGTTAAGCAAAGTACTTAAAAGTTAAGGTTGTCATTTTCGCTGTTTAAAATTTAATATATTGCCAATACACTGTCAATTTACCAAACGTTTTAAAAGTTTACTAAAAAAGTTCTAATCATTTAAATACTATGAACTGCAGAATTGTCGGCGCAATTTGCCAACATAATTTCTGAGAAAAGCTCATTATTTTAAGAAAAATTAAACGATAGTAACGTCAACTAATTTTTTTATTCATCCTTTCCCATATTTCCATTTGATATTAAATAACATTCCACTTAACAAAACGAAAAACGCCTCGGACGTTTGACTGCGGTGGAGCTTCCGCCCCTTCCGTTGCATTTCCGCGCTCTCCGAGGCTCTCTACGCGCATCACACGCGTGCCTTATTTCTATATTCCTTTTCCCGTTCTTGCACCTGCCACACAGGTTACTTTATGGTTTGTTAAAAGACTTCATTACAATAAAGATACAAGCCCGTTAAGCTTATTTTTCTCCTTGTTTACAATAAAATGTTTTGTCAATTTTTGCTTCAGGGATGGGATGGTGTTCCTTGTATTCTGCGATGGGACTGTACTTAATATCTTGATATCCAAACACCGCTGGTCCGACAGTCGCCAATCCCTGCGGGGTGGCCCACTGTGGAGAGCAAGGCATGGCGATGGCAGCCACTCGCAAACCATAACGAACTTCCTCTGTTGTGATTGGCTGACCTGTGTCTTCATCCACCAAAGAGATCAGATCAGGAACTGTGGCTACAATCTTGCCTTTGGTTCCGTCAGGTCTGAGGATGTAAGCCACGTAGTTCTCATTCTGGAACTCGATGCCGAGATTTACTCCATTGAATCGCGCCGAGCCCTCAATTGTTAATGTTCCTCTGTCGAATCCACCTTCAGTTACTCGGCGTGTATCAGCGATCTGAAACAACAAAATCTTTCCACCTCAGCTTGGACATTCAACTTACTGGTTTGCATACTTCTCTTTACAGCAAGTTACAATCTTGGACACAACTCGTTGAGACAGTAGTGTTTCCGCGCGCAAGACAATCGTCAGTCTAATGTCCTGTCAAAAAACACATTCATCGAAGCCCTCCCCTCCCCCCCCTCCGTTCAATGTTGCTTAAAAGGGTTGCTTAAAAACAGTTCTGTCCGAGATTGTAGCGAGATAATAGAGCGGTTTTCAATTGAGTGTCGTAAAACCAAAACCAAAGTCATCACTCTGGCCAATCACAACAGATACAGACAATCCAATAAACCAATCAGAGCTAAAAGTAAATAAATGTCGTCGGCGCCAAGTGCGGGAAAATGCGTGCGAATAAATCACGATTGGTTTTGTTATGGTCAATTATGGGTTTTGAGCTGTGAGTCACTGTAACTGCTATGGGACTGGGTAGCAAAAGATCCTCAGGCCTTTCCCCCCCAACCTATCTTCATTAAAGTGAAAGTGGATGTATAGTACTGTTGTGGACATTGGTCCAGGACATTATGCAGTGGGGTTCTGTTTACTTTGATTGGGTGAGAGTTTGTTTATCATGAATATAGCTAACTCCTGCTGCCTCGATTAAATTCCATTTTTAAAGCTTTTGAGTGCTATCTCCCAAATTAACCTGTTCCCTTTAGATACTGCTGTGGTTTTTGTTCTATGTACTGGGTATCAAATAATTGCTAACCCAATTCACTATTCGGCGCTTGAATGGTTGAGATCGCAGGAGTTTACTGCTGCTGAAGAGTGATGTTGTACAAAAAATAACAACTCAATGGTGGTACAGTTGTAGTAAAAATAAAAATTTCATCTAATTTATCCAATGCTACTAACGCAATCTTTTAAAAAAAAAAAGTAAAAAAAGCTTTCGGTGTTATGTATTCGTAATGAACGGGACAGAAATCGAACTATAAATGATTTCCTCAATTACTTTGATCTTGACTTCCAAAACAAATGAACCTTGTGTCTGAAAGCAGATCACGCGCAAACACCAACATGTTTGTTGAGCGCTTCCATAGAACGCTCAAGGAAGTTTATCTAGAAAAAAAAAACTGTCGCGTTGATCACCTGTTATTCAAGCTTCGAAAAATATCCCGAGATAAGGCTTTTGAGCAGCTTTTTAAAGCTGAGAAGGGCAAAAACACCGTGAGACAACGTGAAAGTATCAAGCGGCACAAACAAGGGGAATTAGTGAAGAAGGAAGCGGTTCACAAGCAGGATGAGGACTTGGAATGGAATGATGGAATGTTCAGTCGGCCTCTAAGACAGGAACTGTGCATCATGTGAGAAAAATTAGTTCAAGTTGCTCGTGTGTGTTGAATTGTTCTTCCTGTGATGTTTGCGTGCATACCTTCGAATGTTCTTGTGCTGATTATTCTACAGTCCTTTGATTAAACGTTGTCATTGATCGGTCTTACCCCTACGCGACCAGACCGAAAGGGAGTATGGGTAAATTAAAATGCATGATTAATTATTCTCTATCGCGTTTACAATGGAGAACAAAACTCACGTTTGTCTTCGCGTGTTATGCAAAGACAACAAGAGTCGCTTCGATACATATTCCGTTAAGGACGTTCCGTATTTTGATAACGTGCAGTTGTTGAATGTAAATTGATTTCTCTCCATAATCCTTTTCGGTCTGGTCGCGTAGGGATGAGACTGATCAATGACAACGTTTAATCAAAAGACTGCTCCCATATTCACTTTGTTAACATCCTTTACCCAAAAACCATAGCCACTGATTTAGGATTACCCGTTACAGACTGAGCAAGAGACCACCAGTGACAATGACATAGAGAAGTTCTAAACGTGAGAACTTAACTTGTCTAATCTTATCCAACAGGACAAAAAGCTCCAGGACAGCAAACAACTGGCTGACCTCAAATGAATAAATCTATACTAGAAATACGTGTCTCGCAGAACCTCGCGAAGCTCGGGGAGGATGCACTGCAAAATTTTAGCGATGTGAGAGGGAGAGATGGAATTTCTGATTTAAATGGAGAGGTTGGGTTGCTTGCTGGCAATGGCCCCAAAATTTAAAGTTGAGACATTTTCGTTCCCAGTCTCTTCCATTTAAATTGTACTTCCTAAAATAAAATAAATGAGAGCTGGTGCTGGTCAGTTTTGGGTTTCGAGCTGTGGGTCGCTGTAACTGCTATGGGACTGGGTACCAAACAATCCTCAGGCCCTTCCATTCACCCCCCCCCCCCCCGCCACCTATCTTCATTAATTTTTGTCAGACAGAAGGAAAATTGGTCTGAAAGTGAATGTACATGGTTTCAGGACAATATGCAATGGTGTTCTGTTTATTTTGATTGTCTCAATTAAATTCCATTTTTGAAGCTTGTGAGTGCTATCACCCAAATTAACCTGTTCCCTTTAGATGCTGCTATAGCTTTTGTTCTATATACTGGGTATCAAATAATTGGTAACCCAATTCTCTATTCACTTGAATGGTTGAGATCACAGGTTACTGCTGCTGTAAAGTGATGTTATCCAAAAAATAACAACTCAATGGTGAAAGTGGCATGAGATTCTCCAGCAGTTTGGATACTGGTCATGGGAATTACAAAATTGATTACAAAACATGAATATTCAAGATGAAGCAACAGATTCTCACAAATACTATAAGCAATGTATAGGGACCTGGATGGAGAATTCGTAGGTTAAGACCAGAACTAAGGCCTTCTTGACCAGTAAGCCCCTTTAAAAATCTCTAAACCAAAATTAATTTGTTGATGTACATTCTCCTTACTGGTGTCAATACAGTTCACATAGCCATATAACTACAGTGAATTTGTATTCAATTTTCAGACAACTCATGTTGAAGGTGATCAGGTTCTCAGTTTGCACAATCTATGTACTTGCTCGTACACTGATATTGTGAGGAGATTTAAGATACTGATCACCGTTCCAATACTAAATGTGAAGCAGTAATGTTGATGTGTCATGTGTTTACCTACATGTATAAAGCTGCTACAGATTAGATGGTCATGATTGTTAACAGAAAATTGTTTTTTGCTAACAAAATGTTTTTATCCAAATTGTAAAGAGAAATTCTCCTTACTAAACCATTCGAATGTTATTTCTTATTGAACTATTTTATGAAGAATGCTGTAAACTCAAGATACCGTATACGTATTTATAAAATGCTCAAGGAAATGCGCGCGCTATGATTGGTCAAACCGAGTTCATTATAACTCGATAAAGCACGCGCGTGACGTAAGATTCATTAAAACCGTTTTCATTTTATAAAAGAAATAAAAAAACTTGTTCCTCGTGCATTGTTGAGTTATATAAGCACTTGGGAATTTTTAAGAACACCCGAGAAGTGCGAAAAGCACTCGCCTTCGGCTCGTGCTTTTCTGCACTTCTCTCGTGTTCTTAAAAATCCCCGCGTGCTTATATAACTCAATAATGCACTCAGCGCGTTTTTTATTTCTTTAACAAAGCACATTTCACTCACTGTTCATTCACAGACAACCATGTAAATGTTGTATATTTGGGAAATAATTTCCACCTTTGTGATTTGTAGTTTTGATCATTTATCTGTAGTTTTGATCATTTAAAAAGTTCCTTAGTGACCTTAGTGAAAATATCAATAAACATCAAATTACAGAGAATAAAGAAAAATAAAGAGAATTATTTTTCAGTGTTTGATTATCCTCTCAGTAGTTTAGCCACTTAAAATCTTTTTTTTTTTGCAAAAGCCGGTGATTTGAGCTACATTTCTTAATCGCTCTTCTTCTCTGAGCCTTTCCTGTAATCAGTGTTTGCTTTTCCCTACCGTCTCAGGTATGAAAGATATTTCGTCACGAGTATTTGGCTGATCGTGTATAAATTCTTGCCGCCCTTTCGTTGCGTCTACAAACAGAATCATTTTGTCCAACACTTCCAGTCGGTGTCGCCTCTCCTGATCGGTTTCGTTCAGAATTCTAATGGCGGCAATCGGTCAAGGCGTTTGAACCTAGTCAAACGGTGTGCCTGGGCTGTTCGAAGTCTTTGTAATCTATGCTCTCGTTGTCTCTTCGTTGCTCGATCGCGCTGAATTTCAAGTCACCGTTCAGCGGAGTTTCGGTGGTTAATTTTCTCGGACAAGGATTTCCAGCCACCTGTTGAATCCAGCGTTGTTGTGTTTGCTGTTCTCTCTCATTTGCATCAGAAATTGGTTGTGTTTCACGAAAGGTAAACATTTTTTCACAGAGTAAACGGCCGTCGGAACGGCCGCCATGAATAAACATGAGAGTGCGCCATTGTCAGCGGTCGCGATTTTTGTTGCCAGGCAACTGCCGGACACCATCAAGTATATAAATATATATATATATATATCTGTCTGATTTTAAGAAAAGGCACCTCACAAAAAGTGAAAATTGAAGGTTTGATGTCACTTCAAATGTACAGGGGCACCCAACGAACAATCTTTGGTAAAATACATTACAGTATTCAAATAAATTAAAATAAATGATAAAAAAGCATTTCCAGGTGTTCTTCTACATAGAAAACGTTTTCAATTTAGTAAAAAAAAGGGAGTTAAAACAACAAGCGCGTAAAAAACAACATCACATACGAAAGCTTTGAACAGTTTACAGAAAGAATTAATGATAACAAACAGTTAAAATGCACCGTAAGTAAGCTTCGAGGTAATTCTAGGTTTTACCTTGAGGTAAATGTAACGCCCTGAGTTGTAACTTGTTAACGTTAGCAGAAACCACTTTCGCGCTAACTACAGAAGAGATCTGGAAAAGAGTCTTTTTCATAGGAATTATCACGTGTCCATGACGTCGTAATATTCAAATCAAAGTGGGAAAGTAACGATGGTCGATCGATCTTGAAGCCACTCTCGAAACTTACATTTGGCTTTGAGCTCCTGTGGTCAATTTTATTTTCTTTGTTCGCCACATTTGTGCCCGTCTGGTGGTTGAAGGACATCATTAAGTCCGGAAACCCGTAAGTCACTAGCACCTTTCAAAGAAACGAGCGGTGTTTTGCTTTTCGACTGTCGAATAGTGCTGATGTTGGCACTCTTGCGGCCGTTCACAGTCGGTAGGCAAGCCGATCCAGACGGAGTCTAAAAGCACGTCTTGT